>CM039513.1:27872688-28007724 GCA_022432975.1 Begonia masoniana | reverse complement strand
ATCGTTTATTCGTCCCAACGCCCCACTCTTGCATTCTTTAAAGGCTCCTTATTGTCCTGGAAAATGGACACTGGTAAGTCCATAGATGAAAATTTAGATGAATTTATAAAATTGACTCTTAGATTAAAAGGTACTGATCAGGCTTTAGATGAAACTACCAAATCTATGATTCTATTAAATTCTATCCCTGAGTCTTACCAAGTAGTCAAAGACGCTTACTAGTATGCCGGTGTCGTCCCCAGTGTAGATCTGATTTCTTCTGGTTTAAAAACTAGAGAATTAGAACTACTGAAACAAAAGAGATCTGGTTCAAATCTCTTTGTGAAGAATAGACCCGAACAAAGTAATGCCACAAATAAGTTCAAGAAGAAAAATAAAGGGAATAAGCCTAAAAGTGAAAATGTTGGCAAGGGTAAGAATGAGTCTAGGAAGTGTTTCCATTGTGGCAAGGTTGGTCACTTGAAGAAAAATTGCTTCGATTGGATTAAAAACAATAAATCGGAGAATAATGAATCTAACCTTGCCTGTGAGAATAATCAGGATGACCCCTTTGAGGTGTATAATGTCACTGATTTAAAGTGCCTTGATACTTGGGTGCTTGACTCTGGGTGTAGCTTTCACATGAGTCCTCATAAGGACTGGTTTGTCGATTTCCAGGAAGTTATGAATGAAACGGTGTTCATGGAAAATGACAACACTTGTGATGTTGTCGGGATGGGCAGTATCATTCTGGACTTGAATTCTGGAAAAAGAATCAAGTTGACTAAGGTGAGGTATATACCTGGACTTAAGAGAAATTTGATTTCTCTAGGAGACTTAGATGATTTGAGATGTGAGAGTAGGACTAGCAATGAGAGTATGCGAGTCGTCAAGAATGAGAAAATTGTTCTGACTGGTAAGAAAGTTGGCGGGTTATATATTCTTGATGGCTCATGTAAGTCTAGTTCTTTGAATACTGTGTCAGTTGATCTTAGTCTTGCTGCTACTGAGAAATAACATCTGAGATTAGGACATATGAGTCAAGGGGGACTTGACTCATTTAGCAAACAAGGGATGTTTGGAAATGACAAGATCTGTGATCTGAGCTTCTGTGAACCTTGTGTTCTAGGGAAGCAACATAGGTTAAGTTTCAAGTCTGCTTTGCATTTATCCAAAGCCAAACTTGACTATGTCCATGCCGATTTGTGGGGTCCAGAGAAATGTGACACACATGGATGCAACAAATATTTCCTATCCATTGTTGATGACTTTTCTAGGAGAGTCTGAGTGTTTCTTTTGAAAACCAAGGATGACGCTTGCCTTAGGTTTAAGGATTGGAGGGTTTTAGAAGAAAACCAGTTAGGTACCAAGCTGAAGGCCCTTAGAACTGATAATGGGCTAGAGTTCTGTAATTCAGAATTCGATGAATATTGTAAAACTTCTGGTATCCTAAGGCATAGAACTGTTCGTAATACCCCTCAGCAAAATGGTGTTGCTGAGATGATGAATAGGACCTTGTTGGAAAAGATCAAATGTCTCCTCTTCACTTCTTGGGGGAAGCCTTATTTACTGCTGCTTATCTCGTTAATAGGAGTTCTCATAGGTCTCTAGAGATGAAGTGTCCTATGGAAGTATGGAGTAATAGGAAGCCTAGTTTAGAACACCTTAGAATATTTGGATGTTTTGCTTACGCTCATAATAAAGAGGGTAAGTTGGACCCTAAGTCTCTTAAGTGTGTCTTCTTAGGTTATCAGCAGCAGCATGGTAGTAAAGACTATAGGTTATGAGACAAGGAGTCTAGAAGGATTAAGATCATTGTGAGTAGAGATGTCATATTTGATGAGAACTCTTTCTCTTGTAAGACTCCTATTAACTCTAGTGAAGAGTCTAGTGAGACCACTCAAGTGTATCAGAATATGCAATTTGAGGTGGAGCCTATGGGTGGCTCGGATGAGCCTATTATAGGCATTGAGGATCAAGTTGATGATCAAACTGGAAATCAAGCTGAAAATAATTCTCCAGTTGAGGCTGAGCAGTTGACTAGATCGGTCCATGAAGATCTGTCTAACTATCAGCTCACCCGTGATAGGAGTAGGAGGGAGGTTATTCCTAACCGTAGGTTCTCTTATGCTGAGTTTGTATATGCAGCTCTTGTTGCTTCTTTGGAAGTTAGACAAAGTAAACCAAAGAACTATCAAGAAGCTATTAGTTCTACTAATTCTGACAAATGGCTGGGTGCCATGAAGGAGGAGATGAATTCCTTAGATGTCAACAAGACTTGGGAGCTGATTAAGATGGAGAATATTCCTTACTCTAATGTGATAGGGTCAGTCATGTATGCTATGATCAGTACTAGGCTAGATTTGTTATTTGCTATATCTTTATTGAGTAGGTTTATGTCAAATCTTGGGTATGATCATTGGGTAGCCTTAAAATGGGTTGTAGCATTCATAAATAGTACTATAGATGTTGGTCTGTGCTATGGTAATAGAAATGCTGCATTTGATCTTGTGGGATTTGTAGATGCTGATTTTGCAGATAACAGGGATGAGGGGAACTCAACTACAGCTTACTGTTTCACGTTGGGAATGAATTGTATTATGTGGAAGTCACAATTACAACCCAAGGTAGCGTTGTCCACTACGGAGGCGGAGTATATAGCGATTGCTGATGCTATGAAGGAAGCTGTATGGTTGCAAGGTCTACTAAAGGAAGCGAAATTGCTAAACTCTATTTCTGTTATTTATTGTGATAATCAGAGTGCTATACATCTTAATAGGTATCCTGTATATCATGAAAGAACTAAACATATTAATGTTAGATATCATTTTATTAGAGATTTGATTTCTACTAATGTTGTGAATTTGTTGAAGGTACCAACGGAGGACAATCCTGCAGACATGGGCACAAAGATTGTTTCAAATACCAAGTTCAAGCATTGCTTGAATTTGTTATTTGTTAACTGACTTTCATCGGTCTGAGCTGCGAAGCAGTTGTAGGAGTTCGTGCACTATGAGTTGACGGTTAGTGGGTTAGATTGGTCTTCAAGGTGGAGATTGTTGTGTGAAGCCCATCTTAACTCAAAGTGAAGCCCAAGCCCATTTCATTTAAGTCATTTATTTTGTAATAGAAATAGTTGATAAAAAATAGAACAGAGAGAATGATTTTCAGAATTACAGAAGAGAAACAGAAAGGAAAGAGGGAGAGCTAGGGCGACGAAGAGGAGAGCGGTTTTTGCTCTTAGTTTCCCTTGGTTTCACAGACGACGGCGACGACGAAGGAGGAGGTGAACCTTGGATCCGGTGGTGGTGATCGTCTTGATTGCTAGAGGCAGGAAGTTCTCTAGGGCTCGAACCAGGTTGGGTTCGAGCAACCAGTTAGGTTTCGTGTTTTTAATCTTTGTTGTTTCTTCTGTGTTTCTTTTTTGTACAATCGTCATATTATAGTGCACGAGTTCCTCCTGTGGAGCTCAACGTGGATGTAGCCGGATTTATCGGTGAACCACGATAAAATACTTGTGTTGATTGTGTGTGCTATTTTCTGTTTTTGGTTGTCTGGATTATCGATAGAATAGGAGGAATGAACTGAAAAAGAATCTAAAATATACAACAGTTTGGCATAATTAGTACACTTAGGTTGGATCATGTAAGTAAGATATAAAATATTGTTAATTGTTTAATGCATTTGATGATAAAAGAACTTGAGTTACACCTTATAAGTTTGTTTATGTTAACTTTACATACATACATAT
Source organism: Begonia masoniana (assembly GCA_022432975.1). NCBI lineage: Eukaryota > Viridiplantae > Streptophyta > Magnoliopsida > Cucurbitales > Begoniaceae > Begonia > Begonia masoniana. The sequence goes on along the minus strand of CM039513.1, from coordinate 28,003,994 downwards.
CAATAGAAAATTTTTGCTATGTACTTTATTTTAATAACAGTTTTTCTTCTTTGTCGGCGTAGTGTTTTTTTTTCTAGACATTCATCTTTAAGTTTACTCCGATGTATAGCGACTTATAGGAACTGGTAGTGATGGTTTACAGAGTATTGCTGGACTTATAAGAGGGCAGATTCAGAAGGTTGAAGTGAAATTGGAAAGCTCTGTGAGGCTGGAAAGCTTAAAATTCCAGTGGAGAAGACATTTCCTCTTATCTCAAGTGAGAGAAGCTCCAGAGGCCAAGGACAAGAAACTTGTACCTGGTAAGGTGGTGCTTCAGATCGACTAGACCCACTTCTCATTTTCTTTTCTTTTATAAACATATTTTAATTTTTATTGGGTAGTGGATTGTATATAATAAATGATGGGCATGAGGTAAACGTTTTGTGGGTTACGAGGAAAGTAAGCCTATTTAATTTGTGAATATTTGAGAAATATTATTGTTACTTTTTTCTTTATTTTAATAACAGTTTGATGAAGTGGACTTCAAAATACAAAAAAAATAAATTAAAAAAAAAAAACAAATATATGTTATCAATGTTACAAACAAATCGTGGTATGGAAAAACCATGAGATCTACTCTTCTACATAACAGAAGATGCCTCGTTAAAACCTTGTTTGAATAAAATCCAATGGGAAAAAATTCAAACAAGGAAAAAAAGTGCATGATCTCAAGCCGAAGCTTTCCACGCTAATAATCTTAATCTAACTCTCGTACAATGACAATGACTCATTGTTCGGCTCATCCATATCTGCTACCAACTGCAATAAGTCATCATCTTCCCATTCGCGAAGATCCATGTTTCCAATGTCTCCATCTGTAGGAAGTCCTGGCTCTTCCCAATCAATACCTACCCAAAGAGGATGCATTTCTCGTGCAAACTGTTGAAGAGGATTTTCCTCCTCTTGATGTTGTTGAGGAGGTTGACTTGGCTGAATTTGTTGAAGAGGACTTTGCTCGTCTTGATGTTGATACTTAGGAGTTTGACTTGCCTGAATGGATGTCGTAACTTGCTCATTGTTGTGCTGCTCATCTTCTCGTCGGTTGATTTTAGCATCTTTTTTTCCATATCTTTTGATATGAACGATCACGTAGCCGCTATGCTGTTTCAAAAATATTTTAAGGATACTGTATGCTAAAAAGATGATTATGAACATAATAGAAGAGAATTTGCATTCACATGATAGAAGAGGATCGAAAAAAAGAAGAAAAATAACATACTAATGTTTTGAAGTCCCCGTCTAGTCGATATTCATGCATGACCATACGATTTTCCATGCGAATACCCATTTTCGGCATAAAAGAGAAACTTCTGTACGATCCAACATGATTCTGTCCGTTCAATATCTTCTCGTCATTTTGGCCCTTCCAAGTTCCACGATGTGTGACCCGATTTATTCGGGAACTTTTATTTGTTTTGTTCTTTAACTTCATGAAACAATATAGCTCATCTTTTTCTTTCATCAACTCCCATATTTTATCATCCTCGTACACGTCGATGTACTCCTTGATTGGAATGTATGCAGGGAGTCGTCCACCATTGGCCATAATGTGGAGGAGCTTGATGAGTTTTACCCGATCAGGAGAAAATCGAAGGCCAGGAATCGATTCGATGTACATATTTCTGATTAGAAAATATGAGAAAAAAAATACTAGAAGATGTTAGTATTGTTTGAAAATTATGTTTTAAGGCTTAGTATTTATAGTTTTATGAACTGAAATGCATATCTTTCATTAAATCACCAATTTTTCAAATCATGTTATGAGAAAATCTAATAACAAAAAAGCTTATACATATTAAAGTAATTCATTTTAAGCTTAGAAACAACAAATATCTTTCATTATCTTCACTATTTTTAAAGTAAACTTGGAAAGATAATGTTTTGGTCTATTATTTAATAACACAGCGCTAATTAGTTGTTTAATCATAACGTTGAAATGGGTTGATCACTTTATGACGTAAACACAATGTGTTCTCTTACGTTACTCGCTGCATGAAAAGACTTGACTGAACTTCAAAAACGTGTATGGACAAAAGAATCAATTTATTATAAAAGGGACTAAAAGATGATCTTATCTATTTTGTTGCAATCTTTTTTAAATTAATTAAAATTAAATCATAAATATTTGGAAGAATCTACAAAAACTCATCAAATGCAGAAAATGAGACGTCTTTTTATATTTAGAATTTCTCTGAAAAATATTCAATGATTTGGGTCATTCAACCTACGTCAATGTCGTATTGATTCTTCGCTCGCAAATGAAAAACAGAACACATTCATAACATTACCGTAATGTTCAACACAAAAACAAAGAAAAGACAAAATATTAATTGAAGTATAGAAAAATCATTTCACGAATATCATTCTTCATATAGTTATCAAGATCTTTGTAGTCTTTCCAAGATCTCTACAAGAACTACGAACGACACAATGACAAGAATCTTGAAAGCAGAAAGGAGGAGAGAGAGAGAGAGTTACATATGCAAATGAAGTAAAAATTCAGAAACGTTGGAAAGTGGAAGGGAGTGGTAAAAATTCAATCTTGAGAGAGAGAGAGAGAGTTGCAGAAGCAAATGACGCAAAAATTTAGAGTATTATTTTTATAGAAAATGGATGTCGACAAGAAAAGGATAGTTTATTCAGTTAATTAAGAAAATGAAAAACAAAAAGGGTAAAGCATAAAATAAAACCTCCAAGTTTGAATCACCCGCAACAGGGAGCGAGTATGGATTGAGATCGTTCGTCACCAGCTGCAGAGCCGTCGTCTTGCCGCGCTTCGGTGGGCTGGAAGTGCTCGAGCTCCGACCTCCCGTCTCTCTCTCTGGGTCTTAAAAATGCTCAGTTACTGATTCCAACCGAGTTGTTGATTTGCGGAGAAAATGAGATATTCTAGACTTGACTGAAGGACCAAGACTAATGATATCGAAAACTCAGTTACTTATATCGAAAACTCTACAGACCTAAAATACCGAGTGCGATCCGCTCCTCGGTAAGAACACAAACGGTTAGACGTGTTGAAGACGGTGAGCTAGGATTAAGACACTGGTGTTGTTAGTGGTACGAGCGGGAAAAAGGAGATCTTTAGGAGAGAGAGAGAGCGCGCGGGGTATGAAGAAGAAGAAGGTAGAGTGGATTCCTTGCAGGCGAGTGTGGAGTAAAAACGATCGGTTGAAATTAAAATTTAAACTCTAATTCAAATTTAAACTCTAATTATCATAAATCTCGAAATTCATTTTCTTGAGAATATCTTGTAAATCTTTCTATTTAAATCCTTACAACTTTTTTTGAAAAAATTAAACCTCAAATTCTTGTTAAATCTTGTTATTAAAATTAGATTTTTCTCGGTTTTGCTCCGAGTCAATATCGAACGGAAGTTATAATATTTATATAATTTTTTAATTTTAAATTTTAGAAAAATAACTAAGTTCAACCAAAAAAATCTAAAACTCAAACTGAACCATAATCAAACGGACTAAAATCAAAAGACCGATTCGAAATTCTTTTTATTCAATGTGCAAATTTCAAGATTTATTTTATTAAAAAAAATCAATATTTAAGTTTAATAAATTTTAAAATTTTCAGAGTGAATCAGATTCATTGTGAACTTGGCCATCTACACAGTCTACTGAGCCACCCATAAATTTGCCTATTTTTTTGAACTTGAATAATATATGATTATTTATTCAAGTACACATTTTTTTTGCTTATTTAAATTATTTTTTTCACTAGTAGATTTGAAATACGTGTGAATTTTCAATGAAAAATAATTAACATTGATCGAGAATCTTCTAGAAATTACATGAATCACACAAACTCGTTACAAAAAATTAAAAGATTAAATACTTAACACATATTTACTATATGTAAATTCATGATTGCATGTTGTGATTAATAAGAATTCATGTATTAACCTAAAAAATTTATTAACATAGATAAATGTAATGGACCTGTTACCTTTTAAACTTAACAATGAACAATGAGTAGTTTATTGTACTTTTTTTTAGACAAATAACCATTGAACTTAGAGCGTTAGCATACTTAGTATAATTAATATAATAAATTAATTATTTATAATATATTACATGAATTACATTATTATTATTTATTACATCAATAAATATATTTATATAGTATAATAAGAGAGTAAATATAATATTACTCTAATTTATTTAACCACACATAATTTCAAACAGAAATTTTTCACGCTGATAATCCTAATCTAACTCTCGTGAGATGGCAATGGCACGTACATGTTTAAGAATCGATCTGTGAACCTAATGTCTCCAACAGCATGAAGTCGTAGCTCTCCCGATTGAGGAAGAATCATGTCTGGCTGGGCTGGGATCGAGGACTGGTCTGAGCTTTTCGATGGGGGCTTAGAATAGAATGAGCTAGGCTGGAGCTTGGGCACGGCGTGGGGGATTCAGAATGGGCAACGGAACTGGCTTGTGCTGGGAGGACTCTTAGTGAGCTGGACATTATAAATGGGCTGTGCTAGTGGTACATAGAAAATGTTTTAATTATTGGTAATAGTTTTAGACATTGAGAGGTTGCAATTCAAGTATAATATTTCTATAATCTTCTAATTCACAGCCATATCTCAAGCAAATATCAAATGGACAATATATCAATTCCCGGCGTTTGGTTTTGTGGTCAATGGTTAACGACTACCGACGTATATTCCGATAACGGAGTATATAAAAATCTACGAGGAGGATAATAAACTATGGGAATTGATGATGCAAAATGAAGAGATATATTGTTTCATGAAACTGACGAATAAAACAAGCAAACTCGATAATAAGCCGAGTCATGCAACATGGCACTTGGAAATGACAATATGATAGGGGGATACGTGATCGTGCATGTTAAAAAAACATCTGAAAAAAGGCATCAAAGTTGATCGACATGAAGACGAGCAACGTGGAGATGATCGAGTCATGATCCCCATTCAACCGAGTTAGTATCAATGTCAAGATGAAGCCGAGGAAGGTTCTCTTCAAGAATGTGCACTACGAATCAATGCCTTAATTCTTAAACATGGATACGTCGACATATAAAAATGCGACGATAGACGAGCACTTCATGCCATTGCCATTGAGCAAGAGTTTGATTTAGATTATTGGCGTGAGAAGCTTCGGTTTGAGATCATGCATTTTTTTTTCTTGTTTGAATTTTTTTCCACTGAATTTTATTTAAAAAAGATTTTAACGAGCAAACTTCTTTTGTAGAAGAATAAATCACCAATCTTTCAGTATATAGATATAAGCAGTACAGAGAGATTAAATCACCGATCTTTCGAACTCTTTGAAATTCAAATATTGTCTAATGGTTTCATTGGATTTCATTTTATTAGTAGCAAAAAAGCTCATACATATAATATAATAAATGCGCGCGCACACACACAGAGTTCATATTTACGTATCTAAAATAAAAAATGTTGGAAATTTATGAACATTAAAAAAAACTACAAAGTTTTCCGATCACTTTGATGTTCTGGACATTGTTCGATCACTAGTGGATCCCGATATCTCTCAGCGCAAGCTCTTCATTCGTGGCCTTGGTTGGGACACTTCGACTGAAAACCTCCACGACCTCTTCTCCCCGTATGGGGAGCTAGAAGAACCCATAGTCATCTTGGATAAAAACACCGGTAGGTCGAAGGGGTATGGCTTTGTTACCTTTAAGTGTGTTGATGGTGCTATGCTTGCTTTGAAAGATCCAAGTAAGATTATAGATGGTTGTGTCAAGGTGACCTAGCTCGCTGTAGCTAGAAACTAAGTTCATCACGTTATAACTATATAATAATTGTCAAATATCTATGTCGATACACGTAAAAAAGAGAATTGCGAAGAAGATTTAAAATGATGATGTCAACATTGAGGAATCTCACCTCTCTCTCTCTCTCTCTCCTCTCAAGACCAAATCAATTCCTTTGTTTTTTCCTTTATTTTCCATTTCTAATTTGGTAGTTTCCCAAAGTTTTGATTCCCTCGGACAATGTGTTACATGTTTAGTCTACAATCTAATTGTCATTTAGGGATGCCGTTTTTCGAAAGAATTTAGAGCTTGAAAAACCCTTCTCAATCAAAGTATCTAGCTGATTTGTTTGAGCGTGCTTGACTCACTGACAACAGGACTGTTGATATTTCCCTTGAGACTAATGCTAGATACTCTTCGTCGGATGGCACTCCTTTGACAGATTCCAGTTTCTATCGTACCATTGTAGGCAGTTTGGTTTATCTTACTGTGACTCGCCCCAACATTGCGCATGCTGTTCATGTGGTTAGTCAATTTGTCACTGCTCCTACTACAGTTTATTGGGCTGTCGTTCTTCGTATTCTCAGGTACCTTCGGGGCACTCAGTTTCATAGTCTCTTGTTTCCTTCTACGTCTTCGTTAGAGCTGCGTGCTTATTCTGATGCGGATTAGGCTGGTGATCCTACGGATCGCATATCAACCACTGGATTTTGTATTTTCCTCAGTGACTCGCTTATTTCGTAGAAGAACAAGAAATAAGATGTCATTTCTGGCTCTTCTACAGAAGCAGAGTATCGTGTCATGGCCTCAACTACCTGTGAAATTGTTTGGTTACGCCGGTTGCTTGCTGATATGGGTATTTTTCTTTGTCACCCTACTCCGTTACATTGTGATAATCAGAGTGCTATTTAGATTGCACGCAATTCAGATTTTCATGAGCGAACCAAACATATCGAGATTGATTGTCATGTCACTTGCCACCACCTACAGATCGGCACCATCACATTGTCATTCGTTTCTTCTCATCTGCAAATTGCTGATATGTTTACAAAAGCACACTCGGCTTCGCGCTTTCGTTTCTTGTCTGACAAACTCTTAATGGTTATCGCCGTAGCATCGTGAGTTTGAGAGGAAATATTAGTTATATTATCTTTATTAGTTCATAAGGGTATTTTACTCTATTTACTTTTCATTGTAAACCCTAACTATATAAACTCTTTATGTGTATTCTGATTCATAATTTTATCTAATAAGAAACCCTATTCTCATTTTCTCTATGTTATCAGTATATAGCAGAAAGTTAAATGATGAGCATAGATAATGACAAAGACAACATACTAAACTTCAAATGAACAGTATATATGTTAACATCCCCCTCTCAAGAGCAAGGACGGATACCAATGATCTTGGAGATGAATGTTGAGAAAGTGGAGGGAGAGAGAGGTTTTGTAAGAGCGTCAACAATCTGATTTTGTGATTGAGTAAATTGAATCATTATAGATTTGTTTGCCAATTTTTTCCGAACGAAATGAAAATCAATCTCAACGTGTTTGGACTTGGAGTGTAGAACCGAATTGGATACAAGGTATGTGGCACTTAAATTATCACAATAGATTAGAGGTACTTCGGAAGACATAATGACGATTTCTTTTAGGAGTGATTGGAGCCAGAGAATTTCTGCTGCGTTATTTGCTATACTGCAGTATTTTGATTTAGTGCTAGAGCGTGAGCAACTTTTTGTTTAGTAGAGGATCATGATATAAAATTTGATCCTAAGAATATGCATAAGCCTCTTGTACTTTTTCGATCATCCGGGCACGAAGCCCAATCGAAATCCATATAGCAAGTTAGGTTAAAAGACTTTGAATTGGAGAAGGGGATTTCTAAAGAGGAAGTAACTTGGAGGTATCTTTAATCTCAATCAAAGTATATAGCTGATTTGTTTGAGCGTGCTTGGCTCACTGACAATAGAACTGTTGATATTTTCCTTGAGACTAATGCCGAAAACAACAACAACTATTATTACAGCAGAGATCTCTTCAATGGCGGAAACCAAAATGAATTCGGCAGCTCAAAGTTCTCGCAGACCGGCTACAACAACCAGAAAACTCACTCCAATGCCGGAAACAACAATTACTACTCGCAACAACGACAAGGGATGAGCGACACTAGGTTTCTGGAAAATGGCAAGTACTTCTACGACGTCAACAGCGAAAACTACAACACAAACTCCAACCAGTACGAGAACACGAAGAATGAGGTTCCGACCAACTGGAACTGGAACAACAATGGCAGTTATTACGGCCAAAATAACCAGAACTCGTACCAGTACAGAAACTCCATGGGAGGATACCAGAACAATCAAGCAGAATTCCAGAACGAAGAGAATGAATTCGAGGAGCCATGAGCTGCAAATTAAATAAAAAAAAAAGAGATAATATCGTTTCTTTTTCTTTTTTTTTCTCCCTGCGTTTGATGTTATATTTTAATCACTGCTATTTGAACAAAAAAAAAAACAGAAGAAAGATAATCATAGATTATTTATTTATGGAGTGAAAATTATGTGGTTAAACATCTGTAATCATGTTTCTGGGTTTGAAAGCATAACCTTTATGTATAGGTTGGGCACAGACTGTCCTTGCCTTGACATTGGCAATTTATTTAAACTAAATATAAATTAGATGATGGAGGGAGAAGAAGAACAAATTGGTGTAGATTTTTATATTTAATAATTGAATTAAGTGACATTGCTAAAGTGATTAATGATTATGCAAATTAATTTAGACATAATTTTCAATTTATCAGTTAAATTCAACACGTCTATACTATGTTTTTTCTTTAATTGGTGTTTTAACTCGATTTTTAATCTCTCTGATGACTTATATTTTGATATCAAACTTTGAAAATCTTCTCTTCAATAATTTTGAACTCTATCGACAGATTGATAAAGTTTGAAGTTGCTGAAGAGGTTAGAAATCAAATTAAAACATTTGATTGGATTGAAAATGTAGTATAAACAAACTCGATTTATCGGATAAATTGACGACATGATTTAAATTGCTAATAAAAAAAGGTGAAAGTTTCATGTATAAAAAAAAATATTAAACTTTAATATGTAAATGACCTCAAATATCATGATATAAATTGCACTTACCTCTATGATATCTGGCATCCATAAATGATGAATAGACGAACAAGAAATTATATCGAATTCCCGATAAAATAAAATTTTGATGTACGATTTTTTATGTAAATTTTGATGATCTTGTTTTTCTTTTTCTTTCAATCTTCGACATGGTCAAAAAAACAGAATTGCTTCTACTTAAAACTTAAGTTGATCCAAACGAACACTGAATGTTTAGATCTCAAAATGAAGCATTGATTCTTTTGCAGTTAGAGGAAAAACTTGTATGATAATAACCAAGAGGAAGTCATTGTTGGCTGTTTTGTTTCTAATTTCTTCACCTAGAGACTCGAATTACTCAGTTTTTTCAGTCATTAAGCAGCTTTCTGAAGCTCAATCAGAGATTATGTTCTTATGGGTGAATAACATCATTGAAAAAGTGAGATTTCTTTTTTAACAAAAAAATTATATTATTAAAAAAATATTATTTATTAATTGATACAATAACTAAGATAAATTATAAATAGTTCAAATAAAATATTAAATATACCAATTATTATATTATAAAAAATGTTCTTACGTGGAATTATGTCGTTAGATACTTGTAAAAGCTTCTGACTAAACCAATTATTATATTTTCTATGTATTGTAATTTGCAAAAAAAGTTAGTCGGGTATGAAGTTTTTTTGTTTTGATAAACACTTCGCGTAAATCTTTCTAGAGTTGACGAAAACTCATAAGAATGTTTATGAATTGAGGACCGTAATCTTTTATTAGTTTTTTATGTGTAATTGCTATTATGTCCATCACAAAATAAGTAACGACAATAATGTATCTTTACATGAATTTGACTCATCGAACCTAAATCATATTATGCAATATAGCTCAAAGCACGAAGCATTAATACTTAATAAAGCACTTTTGACGGGCTTTATCTATGATAAGAATCATAGTGTATAATTTACTGTTATACAAACGTAGATCTACCAGTCATAGTTGAATTAAATCAAACAAGTGAAGAATGAGGGAATAATCATTTTATTAAAATTATTTCATTAAATAATTTTAATGAAATGATAATGACAATGAGAAAACTAGGAACACTAGTATATAGTTCATGACTATATATAACAACCTCAAGGTACTACAACCCAACCCATCACTGTTCTCGGCGGCCTCTAGCAAATATATTTCCCTACGAATCGAGGTGGAGACCGAAGGTGGGGTGAAGCCATTTCGGATGCTTGGCTAGAACGACGTTAGTATAGATGGGAGGCCACAACTAAGAATTAAGGGTGTGCAAAACCGGTTTTGGAGAGGAACCAAACCGAACCGATCGGTTTCGGTTTTGGATTTACCGAACTGAAACTCGGACCGAACCGAAAGTTTCGGTTCTACAACTTATTTTCCAAAATTTTAAATAATGTAAATTTAAATTGGAGGAGATAAAAAACAATTAGATATATAGTCAAATATAAAAAAAAAATGTATTAGAAGAATAAAAAACGAAAAGTAAAGTCAAAATTACAATAAATTATTTTAAGAAATAAAAGTAATATTATAACAAAAGTAATTTTAATTATTAATTTTTTTTATTTTTTATTATTATTTTTTTAATAATTAAAATTCTTTTGTGCAAAACCGGTTCGGTTCGGTTTGTATCGGTTTTGACCGATCCAAACCAATAACCGAACCTAATTAAGCGGTTCCTACAAAATGAAACCAAAGATCGGTTTCCAAATAGTCAAAATCGATCCGAACCGAACCTATTTCACCGGTTCCGGTTCGGTTCATCAGTTCCGGTTCGGTTTGTACATTCCTACTAAGAATGACGATCTCTACAGAGAAGTTGCAACTCGTGCTAAAAACTCCCGCTCAATTTGAAAAGAGAGAGAAAGATCGTGAGAAAGAGAGACGGCGAAAGACTATCCACTTAGTTGACGTCGCATTACCATGACGTGGCGATGGTCCATTTGTTCATAATGAAATTGTCAAGGTGTCAATTATAATGAATTTGAAATTTAGGGTTTAAATTTGGACTTTACCTTGTAAATAAATAAATGGTCATGAATAAAATTAATGAATGAATTTTGTACGTGACGTATGAGTCGTCTCTACATGGAATTGAAAAAGTGACAATATTTTTAGAGAACCATGAGCTGGGGATAACCTAACGCCGGGTGGGGCGATAACGGTGATAATGGCGGGACGTTGAATATTCCTTTCACATCACTGTCCAAGACTGTTGACCAAATTGACGGCGTCAATGGTAGATCATTCACATAACTAACGACGTCAATTGACTCCGTCGACTTCTCCTTCTTCACCGCCACAGGAAGATGGATGGCAATTTCCTTGTCTTCTTCCCGTTGACGTTTTCTTCCGTAGCCGGCTTCAGCCTCTTGTTTTCCGGCTTCTAGAGGGAAGTTGAGGATGGCTTTGGAGCCGCGAAGCTTGAAGGCAGCTCGATCGTACGCTTTGGCGGCGTCGATGGCGGCGTCGAAGGTACCGAGCCAGACACGAGAGCCGCGCCGGTTCGGGTCGCGGATCTCGGCGGCGAACTTACCCCATGGCCGTCGCCGGACTCCTCTGTAGTGTATTTTCTCCGTTGCCTTGCGATTGTTGTTATTTTGAGGAACTTCCGGTCGGTGATTCGAATTCGAGAAATTGATCCATTCGGTTTTGCTCGGAAGAGAGATTTTCAGATCAGGTTTGCGATTCAGCTGAGGAATTGAATTCGAGCGAATCGGAGCGACGAAACTGAAACTTTCAGGCTTTGGCTCGAACTCAAAGAAATCGCTGCTTGAATGAGGATTTGAACTAACAATCTCAATAGCTTCAGCCTTGATATCGAATTCAAACGAATTACAATGCGGTTTCGGAGTTGAGAGATCGATGACATTAGGCTTCATTTCAAATTCAGAAAAAACACTCTCCCTTTCCTCGAATTGAATCGAAGTCGAAGAGAATTCAAAGAGTGCATCGGAATCGAAGAACTCCGTGATTTCAATTGGAGAACTAGAGATCGAAGATCTAGAACAGATAGAATCAGACAGAGAGCTCGAAACAACAGAACTCGCTCCACCATTCCTATCGATTCCACGACAATGAGAAACAGACTCACTCAGCTCATGTGAGAAGCCATCCACAGGAGAAATTGCACCTAGAAGATGCTGCTTGATATACTTCAACGCCCAAACCTCCTCAAAATTAGTCATATCTCCAACTTCAACAGATGAAGAAGAAAGAATCAGAGCTAGGGTTTGATAGTCGAATGAGGAGGAGTGGACAGGTTTATAAAGAGAAGGACGGAGCAGCTTCGTACTTGGTCCACGGGAGCGGGGACGAAGCTTCTTCGTCTGTGCAGGTTTGTGATAAAGTAATTTTCACCGTTGGATTCCTTCTGTCCTCAGTCAAAGAAATGATCGGACGGCTGTAAGTTTATCTTGCCGTCTTCTTATTTTGATTGATAATCAAACTTTCTGTCGGGTTGCTCCGTAAAGAAGTACATTTTTGTGATCTCATAATGACGCAAGAATGATTCATTTAGAAGTACTGTGACTATGCACTATTTTTAAATTAACATTAAACCATAAATTATAAATAATTAAACCCTGTAATAGGTTGAACATGTGAAATTTTTTTCAAATAAATCAAATATCGTTTGATATTTTTTAAAATTAATATCATTTTCTTCTTTACTTTATAAATTAATTTTTAAAAAATTACCAAACGATATTTGATTTATTCGAAAACTTTTTCACGTGTTTAACATATTATTGGTAGATAATAGAAAACTTTTCGTGATTTTATAAAATTGATATGATTTATTATAATATTTTTATAAAATGCTAAAATAAAATTACAATAAATCGTACATATTTTAAAAAATAACAAAAATTTTCAAATTATATTCCAATTAAGTAGTAAACATATTGTAAAAATTTCAATTGAATCCAATATCGTTTGGTAATTTTTTAAATGAGGGTTTAGTGAAATAGTTGATAGAATGCCAAAATTGATAACAGAATCAAAGTACAGGATTCGGTTTGCCAATATTTTTTAGTACAGGAGGCGAATTGAAACAAAATGTATAGTATAAGGTTCAAATCGATAATTACCCATAATTAAATTATAATTTTCGAGCAAGTTATTACCGATAAAGTCCAATATCGTGACACCTCATCACGTGAAAGAAAAAAGACCCTGACTATATTAGTGGGGGTGTACAATTTCACTTCGCTTAGTAGAGTTTTCATTCATAGATACTACAACGCGTTTTGAACTAACCCTAATAAAAAATACGTGCGGACTTTGATCTAAAGCGGACAATATTGTACTGGAAGAACCATAAGATGCTACAAATATACTTCTTATACTTGAGAGTCAATGAAAAATAATACAAAAAACAAGCTTATATTTTTTTGTGTAAAAATAATTATTGTTCTTTGAATAATTAGCAAATCAACATCTCCCTCGTAAAAACGGTTAAATATTTCATTTTTTTTTTTCATGCGATTGTAGTTTGAATTCATTTTTAATTTTCTTAACTCACTCGATTTCGAACACACATCTAAGTTGCATTGCCTTTTAATATTCGAAATTGAATCTGTTACAACGAGGGATTACGCTTAATCATTCAAATGGTAAATTATGTTTAAATTCTAGAAAAAAAACACTAAAATTCTTACCAACACAAGTAACGTATTACGACCGTTGCATCAGAATTTAAAAAAAAAAAGCTTATTAAATTAATCGTTCAAAAAATAAATTAATAAATAAATGGCTCGTAAGCATCTGATTAGTTAATTATTCTTAAGACGTTTGTTTAATTATCTAATGATTAAAAACCAATTCAAAGGAGTAGATGGCAGTCTTTTTGTCTCACTTAAGACTTATTTTAATTGCATAATAATAATTATAATGAAATTCATTACGCACTATTTCTTCTAGAATCTTTTTTTTTTTAAATCAATAATATTTGAGATTGACTCAATAATTTAAATGGTTGGCCGATTGAAAATTTTATATTGTACATTATGTTATCTTATATTAAAAAAATTATTGTGTTACTTTTAACCATTAAAAAACAATTAGGAAGAACGAAAATTTTACAGTGTAATTTTATTTTTTATTATTTTAAAAATTATATATTATTTTTAGATTTTATTGTGTTATTTTTAATATATCAAAAAAATAATCACTATGCGTAAGGATTTTTCAAATAATTAATCAATATTAGCGTATATTTAAATACACTATTGAATCAATAAAAATTACCGATATGAACCTCAAAGTATACGTTTTTTTATAGTTTTTCAAACCTTAAACTATTTAAAGTCAAACATATTATAAAACGAAGAAGAAACGAACGTGAACAGTGAACGGACGGACGCTGATTTTAAGCGTCCGTCCGTTCTACGGCAAAAATGTAGAACAGACGCAGATCGGACGGTCACTAGGATTTGTTTTGTTAAGTTTTCGATAGTTTAAGGTTTGGATTGTTTAATTTGATACTTTAAGGTTTCAAATTAAAAAAAAAACGTATACTTCGAGGTTCATATAAGTAATTTCCCAAAATAAAATTTAAATAGCAAGGGTAATTAATCAATAAAAAAAGTAAGTTAGTTTGACAAAAAATTAGGGTTTTTATTAAAAAAAAAAAAGAAAAAAGAATAGGATAATTTGATGAAGTCAAAGGAGGTTACGTTGGTTGTATCAATAATGGAGGTCTCCAACCACTTCTAATTATGAACAAATATAAAGTGAATATAAATAAATTAATGTCACAATTAGTTCTTTTTTACAAAGTCTACTATGAATATGTCCAAGATGTACTTTGACTAAATAATCATTGATCATGTTCCAAGATGCCAATTTCAAGGCTATAGAATTAGGATTGAAACCCAAGAACCAAAGTTGATTGTGAGATGTTGTTCGGCTTTAATTCGATTACAATCATCAAGTTTAATCGGGTTTTTTTTAGCTCTGGACAGAAACACTGGTCAATTTTGGATTTAAGCCAACTTTAGTAATCTTCGTTGTCTTACGGTCTAGTGACTTTTCGCATGCAAAACTATAAACCAAACAATAGAAGTTGGTTGTTCGATAATAGAACCGAATATGGTTCGAATAAGAGTGGAGAATGGACCGAACCGAGACTGAACCGACAGTTGAGGTTTCTTCCCTCAATTTCCAACCAATAGTAATGAGTAATGACTAGATTGGCCTTCACCAATATATATATATATTTCTTTTCCAGTCCTTATCTAAAAAACCAGGCGAAGAAGCTTCCCTCCACCCTTCTATTTAAGCACGTGCAGAGTCTACTAGTTCAAACTTCAAACTCTCTTTCCCCTTCTTGCGTTTCGCTCATAAAATATGGTTTTTATTTGTCGTTTCGAACCATTTTTCCACTCAAGATGGAGGTGCTGCGCACGTGGGGGGTTTTGGCATGCAAATGCACGCAGAGACCAAACGGGATGTTTCTTTTATTATTTATAGAAATTAGAACCTAGACTTTTCTACGGTCAAAGTCAGAGTCTCTGGTCAATTTCGTATTCAGCCTGATTACGTGGAACATAATTTTAACGTACAGTATTCGATTGGCAAATAATCTACCTATTCATGACTAAAAGCAAAAAGATATTGTTATTAAGGTGTTTTTACGTTAATTGATAAAAAAATTATTTTAATATTTATTAACATTCTTCTATAAATAAATAAACATTATGATAGAATATAAAATTAAAATGTAATACTTGTCCTTATATATTACAATGTTTGCTAAAGTTTTATTAACGTAACTGTTTAGGGTTTCAAATTTTAAAGTTAAATCTCAAAATTCCTAAATCAATCCAAAATCAAAATCTAATCTACAATTTGAATTTTAAAATCCCTAAAAATCAGCTCAAAACAAAGTAATATCTGATTTCACTCTCCCTAACTGACTAATCAGTTAATGAGTAGCTAAAAATCTAATTTGGAGATCGGGTTTGATGATTTTCAACAGAAAAATCCTAATGGATCTTGTATTTGAGGGAGGGGAGATTGTTACGAATTTCCTTTATAAATAGAGAGGCTTGGTGAATGAGAAATGCACATCAGAGCTCTTTCTCTCCAAGCTAGAAGTCTTACCTTCGATCTCCGATCGCCATCCAGTCACAGCCACAACCTCCACTCAAGCGGCTGAGCTTTGACGAAACTCCTCTCAGTCGAAGTTGTCGCCACCTTTTGAAGACGAACCTTTATCGACAGCAACACACTATATGTGTGTTCGGGTGTGCGACGAAGAAGAAGAAGAAGAAAGAACAGGTTTTTAATCTCAACCTGTGAACCAGTGAACCAAACCAATCGGTTCACTTAAGGGTGGTCCAACCAAACCGGCCCAGCAAATCGAACAGGTCTAGCTAAACCAGAATTGGTCCAACCGAACTAAATTCGATCCAACTAAACCGTGTCTTACTCCAATTTTGACCAGAATTGCCCCAGATCTAACCAGATTGCTTTCGGACAGTCAAATTCGACGAAAAACTATCCGAAACGATCATAATACGACTAAACCGATCTAAGTATAAATCAATAAGAAATTTCTATCTTTGAAAAGCGACTGTGAATCTAAAAAAAAAAATACGCAAAAAATAAGGACATTAAAATTTACGTAGAAAACTCTTTTACAAAAAACCAAAAGTAGAGAATAAATTCTCTACGACCAAAACAAAATACAACCGAGTTTTAGAGAAACATCGTACTCCAATTTTAAATATGGTCCGACCCGACTTAGCTAGGTCAGGTCATACCATACTCTTTTTAACAACATATTTTGGATCAAATCAGAGAAACTTTTACTGCTGAGGAGAGAGAGAGAGGGGAGAAAACAATATAATTATAGCGATATCAATCATATCAATAATCAAAGTCTGGTTAAAGTAGTCTAATCCCAGAATTAAACAATCAAGTAAACCTCTAAATTGAGTAACATGCTTGAAACATGATTAATCATGAACGCAGGGATGATCAATTTTACCTTCTCTTTGAGTTGTTGGATTTGTTCCTCGAAGAGCTGAGTCTGTTCAGGTCAAATGGAACTTCCTATAAGTAGTAATCTACATATATAATGCATACTTACACCTCAACACTTGTACGACACCGTTGAAACGTCAAGTTGACAATTTTGTAATTTTTTTCAATTAAAAAAAGGGGTTAGTTTGAGAAAACAAATTAACTTTTGGGCTGAAAACCACTGATGAAACGAATCTTATACGATAAATTGATAAAATAATATATCACTTTCACCTATAAATAAACATCACATAAGGGATATGTGACATTAAAAGTTAAATTGTGATAACTTATCCCGTACGAGTGGAGTGCACAATCCAACAACACGTTTTGGGATTTATTTAAGTTAAAATTTGATACGCATTTTTTCATTAAATCTTGGAAATGTCACCAGATTGTTACATGTTTTAATTGTTTGAAAATGATTTTTGCTTTTCAAATTTGAAGCAATGAATACATACGCTGAATGATACAAGAAAGCTTCATTAATTCAGACAATTGCTACATATATGAATTTCTAATTTGTAAACAACAACTTAAGCTGGAAGGAAAATCGCTGGACCATCTATTGTGTGCAGAAATAAAGAGACAGACAGTGACAACAACAGAGGATTTAGCATAAGCATATCTCAGAATTTTAACCCCACAATCCACAATTGCTTCTTCAACTAAAGTCGCACACGTTTTCATTACTCGACACAGTTTCTCCACCAAAAACTCCATGAATGATCTGACTGCATCAAAGGTGTGACGACCCCCGACCCGATCGGGGTCGGAGAGCCATCACTCCGGACATTTAAAAAACGTGGATTATTTTTTTTTTGAACTTTTAAAATGGTCAGACATAAAATCAAAGACATAAAATGGAAAACAGAAATGCAGAAACTGTGGACAACTGAAGTACAGAAGCTGTGGACAACTGAAGTGCAGAAGCTGTGGACAACTGAAGTGCAGAAGGCGTGGACGACTGTTTTACAGAAGGAGTGGACGACTGTTTTACAGAAGGCGTGGACGACTGTTTTAAAGGTAAAATGGACAACTGTTTTACAGAAGGCGTGGACGACTGTTTTACAGAAGGCGTGGACAACTGTCTTACAGAAGGCGTGGACGACTGTTTTACAGAAGGCGTGGACGACTGTTTTAAAGCCAGAATGGACAACTGTTTTACTGAAGGCGTGGACGACTGTTTTACAGAAA
Organism: Begonia masoniana; assembly: GCA_022432975.1. Taxonomy (NCBI): domain Eukaryota; kingdom Viridiplantae; phylum Streptophyta; class Magnoliopsida; order Cucurbitales; family Begoniaceae; genus Begonia; species Begonia masoniana. The sequence goes on along the minus strand of CM039513.1, from coordinate 27,985,813 downwards.
GCGTGGACGACTGTTTTAAAGGCAAAATGGACAACTGTTTTTTTAAAGGGCAGAATGGACGACTGTTTTACAGGCAAAATGGACAACTGTTTTTTTAAAGGGCAGAATGGACGACTGTTTTACAGAAGGCGTGGACGACTGTTTTACAGAAGGCGTGGACGACTGTTTTACAGAAGGCGTGGACGACTGTTTTACAGAAGGCGTGGACGACTGTTTTAAAGGCAAAATGGACAACTGTTTTACAGAAGGCGTGGACGACTGTTTTAAAGGCAAAATGGACAACTGTTTTACAGAAGGCGTGGACGACTGTTTTACAGAAGGCGTGGACGACTGTTTTACAGAAGGCGTGGACGACTGTTTTAAAGGCAAAATGGACAACTGTTTTACAGAAGGCGTGGACGACTGTTTTACAGAAGGCGTGGACGACTGTTTTACAGAAGGCGTGGACGACTGTTTTACAGAAGGCGTGGACGACTGTTTTACAGAAGGCGTGGACGACTGTTTTACAGAAGGCGTGGACGACTGTTTTACAGAAGGCGTGGACGACTGTTTTACAGAAGGCGTGGACGACTGTTTTACAGAAGGCGTGGACGACTGTTTTACAGAAGGCGTGGACGACTGTTTTAAAGGCAAAATGGACAACTGTTTTACAGAAGGCGTGGACGACTGTTTTACAGAAGGCGTGGACGACTGTTTTACAGAAGGCGTGGACGACTGTTTTACAGAAGGCGTGGACGACTGTTTTACAGAAGGCGTGGACGACTGTTTTACAGAAGGCGTGGACGACTGTTTTACAGAAGGCGTGGACGACTGTTTTACAGAAGGCGTGGACGACTGTTTTACAGAAGGCGTGGACGACTGTTTTACAGAAGGCGTGGACGACTGTTTTACAGAAGGCGTGGACGACTGTTTTACAGAAGGCGTGGACGACTGTTTTACAGAAGGCGTGGACGACTGTTTTACAGAAGGCGTGGACGACTGTTTTACAGAAGGCGTGGACGACTGTTTTACAGAAGGCGTGGACGACTGTTTTACAGAAGGCGTGGACGACTGTTTTACAGAAGGCGTGGACGACTGTTTTACAGAAGGCGTGGACGACTGTTTTACAGAAGGCGTGGACGACTGTTTTACAGAAGGCGTGGACGACTGTTTTACAGAAGGCGTGGACGACTGTTTTACAGAAGGCGTGGACGACTGTTTTACAGAAGGCGTGGACGACTGTTTTACAGAAGGCGTGGACGACTGTTTTAAAGGCAAAATGGACAACTGTTTTTTTAAAGGGCAGAATGGACGACTGTTTTACAGAAGGCGTGGACGACTGTTTTACAGAAGGCGTGGACGACTGTTTTACAGAAGGCGTGGACGACTGTTTTACAGAAGGCGTGGACGACTGTTTTACAGAAGGCGTGGACGACTGTTTTACAGAAGGCGTGGACGACTGTTTTACAGAAGGCGTGGACGACTGTTTTACAGAAGGCGTGGACGACTGTTTTACAGAAGGCGTGGACGACTGTTTTAAAGGCAAAATGGACAACTGTTTTACAGAAGGCGTGGACGACTGTTTTACAGAAGGCGTGGACGACTGTTTTACAGAAGGCGTGGACGACTGTTTTACAGAAGGCGTGGACGACTGTTTTACAGAAGGCGTGGACGACTGTTTTAAAGGCAAAATGGACAACTGTTTTTTTAAAGGGCAGAATGGACGACTGTTTTACAGAAGGCGTGGACGACTGTTTTACAGAAGGCGTGGACGACTGTTTTACAGAAGGCGTGGACGACTGTTTTAAAGGCAAAATGGACAACTGTTTTACAGAAGGCGTGGACGACTGTTTTACAGAAGGCGTGGACGACTGTTTTACAGAAGGCGTGGACGACTGTTTTACAGAAGGCGTGGACGACTGTTTTACAGAAGGCGTGGACGACTGTTTTACAGAAGGCGTGGACGACTGTTTTACAGAAGGCGTGGACGACTGTTTTACAGAAGGCGTACAGAACCGAACATACACTTTTAAAATACCCTCACAGGACCAAAATATGTCTGGCTGCCACAACCAACCCCCGCAAGCTCGTTCTGCCAACAGCACCAACACATCGGCCTGAGGCACAAAGTCCTCATCCACGGGATCCGTACTTACAACAGAGAGTTCAACTATGAGCCTAGAGCTCAGTAAGAACAAATAACAATGCAATGATGCATATGCAGTGCATGAGCGTTTCGGAATACAGTGACATTACAGAACATTACTTTTTATCTGTTAGGAAGGGGGGCTTATAGGGAAACATGCGTAACAGAAGTGCACTATCAGGCACTAGCAATTCAGAACAGAACACCAGTCCCCGTTTCACACTTAACCGAACGTTACATTACAAGTTTTATCATTCTTAACTTCAAAACGTGTACATAAAACATTTTCATGACTTTCGGGGAAAAACATGTATGCATGAACTTTTACAGTGCTTAAACTTAATACAATAGACAACAGAAATAACACCACAGGACGTGAAGAGAAATACAGATAACTTATATACCCAAAACAACCTGACAGAAATGAAAACCTAGTACCTCCGTGATGTAGGGCCTTAAGGGCCAACCTACGGGTATGAACTTACCTGTTGTCTGTGAGTTGCAAGCTTTGTTCGTCTCGGTGAGTCTCAAACCTTTAACGGAGAAATGGAAGAAAACAGGAGAAGACAGATTTTTGGAAATGGTTTCACTTCGTGTAACACCCGGCATTTTGGCCGTGTAATATTCTGTTGAATTATTGTATGGATTTAAATTGCCATAAATACAATAACTATTTTATTGTAAATTTTGGAGCATTTAGTGTGGAGAGGACCTAACTAATGTAAAGCTAAACTAAACACTAAGTTTAAAAGGCATGGAAGGGTAAATTGGGGAGAAATTAAGCTTGGTGGGAGATAGCCAATGGTTGAGTGACATCTGGCGACTTGGTAAAGAAGCTAAGTTCTTCCTCCTTCGTGAAACCCTCACTTCTCATTTGTTTCTTCCCACTACTCCCTGTTCTTTCTTTCTGGCGATTTTGACAAAATACTAACACTTTGCTTTCCCAGTTTTTCTTCTGTTTCTTCCAACAAAGGTAATCATCCGCAAAAGTTATCAAGTTGAATAGGTTATAATGTGAGTTCTTGTTGGAGTTAAAGATTACGATAATATGGAATAAACTCACTGTTTTGGATAAAAACACGATAGACTGTGTTCTGAAGGATTGAGTAGAGTCTGCTGCATATCTTACCAACTTATTAGTTAGCATTTGCAGCTGTTTAATTCCTTTACATGCGTACTACAGATCCGAGCGTTCCAGGGACATTCGAGCATCTTACACCGCAGCAGACAGGTAAGTTCACACTTATAGGTTTGGCCTTTAAGGCCCTACAATAAGGAGGTACTAGGTTTTTATGTTGTCGGAATTTCTGTTGGGTAGTTAAACCATATGTTATGTTTTAGGTTAAGTGTGTTTTGTTTTATATTCTGCTTATTATTCTGTCGCCTGTCTATGAATGTTCATGCATACACGTTTTTCTCTGAAAGTCATGAAAATGTTTTCTGCACACGGTTTGAAGTTAAGTAAGATAAAACCTGTAATGAAATGTGTGACGACCCGAAACCGAACCCGATCGGGGTCCGAGATCGGAGCCATCACTCCGGGACAGTGGATAGAAAACGGTGACTAGTTTTTTTTTAACATAAACAGAGCAGACAGCGTTACTGGAACAACTTATGAAAGCCAACTGAACTTTTAAAACTTTAACGGAAAACAGAATCAAATGACAGTAAACATGCACCATCATCGCAAACCCTATAAACGCAACTTTACTGAGAGGGAGAAACTACAGTGAGTAACAGAAAACACTTACAGGGAGAGAGAGAGAGAGTTCTCGGGTGTAGAAATTTAAAACAGATTTTAATAATGGATAACAGAACAGAAATTAGCATAAGGCTAGCGGAGGAGGAACTAGGAAACATTGGCGGAAGACTTAGGCGAATAACTGACAGAAGACTTAGTTTAAAGGAGCAGCGGAAGACTTTGAATGACTTCAGCCGGAAGATATAAATGCAAAGACAGAAGCGGAGATGACGTCAGGCGGAAGATTAGAACTATCGGTGAATTCAGATACGACAAAAGACGAACAGTATTCAGCGGAAGAGGCTGAGTAAAACTGGGCAGAAAAGGTGGTGACGTCAGCCGGAAGATGGGTGACGTCAGGCGGAAGACACAGACAGTAACTGAGATCGGATGAGGAGATGACGTCAGCCGGAAGATATAAGCATTATACTGGCAGAAAAACTGGGATGACGTCAGCCGGAAGACATATTTACACTGAGCGGATGACTTGGGTGACGTCAGCCAGAAGACAGAGTTTTAAACTGGGTGAAAGACTTATGCTGACATCAGCCGGAAGACATAAATACACTGGGCGGATGACTTTGATGACGTCAGCCGGAAGACATAAATTTTAAAGGCAAAATTTACAACTTTTACAGGGGGACATACGGGCAGGGAGCATCAAGCAGAAGACATAAGGGTTTCAGACCTTCAAACCCGATTCTAAACAAGGTTATGGAACATACTTTGCAATTGACAGATTCAAAGAAACGGACTGCATGGATAGTTCCAAACTAGAAGCCATCCATGCACAAACTAATAAAAGGAAATCCCAGCAGTTTCAGAATAATTTCAATACATTCCAAGACATAATTACAACAGTCAAATACAGAGGTTTTAGAATACACCAACAAAACCTATACATAAATTAGATTTCTAACAAAAATCCAGACAGAGTTTTGAAACAAAACACCAGAGTTCAGTAAAACCTACAGACATAAACTTTACTTAAAAACTGAAACCTCAGAGCAGAAACATGTCTGACTGCAACAACCACCCTATGAGCTCGATCCACCATTTACATCAGATCATCATTTTGAGGAACAAGGTCCTCGGTTTCAGGTTCAGTACCTACATTAGATAGTTCACCTATGAGTCTAAAACTCAGTAAGGACATAATCAGAATGCAGTGGTGCATATGCAATGCATGAACTTTCAGAAATTCAGTGATAGAACAGAACATTACATTACAGTGGCAGAAGAATTAAGTGGGGCTTATAGGGGAGCTGGTTCAGTAGGTGCACTATTAGGCACGGCAGTTTTCAGATTCTCAGGGAAAAATAAAACCAGAGGGTCCTTGCCAGGGACAATATTTTCAGATTCCCAGGGAGGGATAAAACCAGAGAGGCCAGTCCCCGTCCCACACTTAACCTGGTACATTTCAGTCGGATTTTATCTTATTAATTTCAAACAGTGTACAGAAATCGGTTTTTGCATGAATTTTCAGGAAAACAGTGCATGCATGAACGGTGCCTGAACTTTAACTGGCAGATAACAGAATAAAATAATAGACAGCAGAAGATAAATCAAAGCCAGACATTTCAGAACATAACTCTAACTCTTCTACCCAAAACAACCCGACAGAACAGAAAACCTAGTACCTCCTTGATGTAGGGCCTTAAGGGCCGGATCTATGCTTAAGAACTTACCTGTTTTTCCCCGATGCAGTTAGCCGGAAAGCCTCAGAAATGTTCGAACCTGTACATGTACGTTCAGAAAATAAACAAGCTGCAAATGCTAACAAATAAGTCAGAAGAGTCTGTTCCAAACTCATTCAAACCCTTAGAAAACAAACCGGTGTGTTTTCATCTAAAGACAGTGAGTTTTTTTTTTCCACAAAATACCATAACCCTAAACTTCAGGAAAAACCCACATTAAACTTGTCCAAACTTGTTAGCATTAGTAGATATTTACCTTAGCGGAGGAGCAGGAAGGAAATCTGAGAAGATCGAAGTAACTTCGATATTTGTTTCGTCAACTGGAAGAGAGAATCTTGAGAGAAATACAGAGAAGGAAAAATGCATATGAATGTTTACGTAGGAGGAAGGAGAATAGGTAGGTTCCTCAGCAAGTTATTGCCACTTGGCAATCATCCATTGGTTATCTCCCACCAACCTTAATTTCTTCCCAATTTACCCCTCCATCCATTACCAACCAGCTTGTTTGTTTAGTTACCCTTTCGTTTGGTTTTTATCTCATTATCCAATTCAATATAAACTCATTTGTTTTGGTTTCCAACTAAACATACTTTGTATTAATATTGAACTAATCCCACTTAATAGTTCGGGAAAATAATTACATAGATAAAATGCCGGGTGTTACAAAATGTATGGTTAAGTGTGGACGAGGACTGACATCCTGTCATGTACTCCTGTTATATCCTGTTGTGGCATGTACTCCTGTTGCGCCAGCTCCACTTTCTACTTATACCTTTCTGTCTAGTGAAATGTAATGTAATGTAATGTTCATATATTTGAAAATGTTCATGCATAGCATATGCACACTGCATTCTAGTATGTTCTTACTGAGCTCTAGGCTCATAGATGAACTCCCTGTTGTAGGTACGGATACTCCAGATGAGGACCTTGTGCCTCAAAATGATGAGCTGATGTAGTTGGAGGATCGAGCTCACGGGGTTTGGCTGCTGCAGTCAGACAAGAGTTAATCCTGTGAGAATGTGTTTTCTGAAGTTTTGTCAAATATTGTACCATCTCTTGAAGTTTTAAAACATTTGAAATGTAGGTCCAGTTCTGTACTACTTGTGGTTTGTAAAATGATGTATGGAACCCGTGTTGATGTTTAAAACCTCTGTATTTGACAGTTGAATTATGTTTGAAGTATTCTGGAATTTGTTTGGAATATTTTCTGTTAGTCTGTGCATGGATAGTTTCTGGTTTTAGAGCTATCCATGCAGTTCGTTTTCTTGAAACCTGTCCTTTGTAATGAAGGTCTAAAACCTGTATGCCTTCTGTTGTGCTCGAGAACCATGTTTTGATGTGGTGTGAGAATCTGAGACGTATATGTCTTCTGTTTTTATGCCCTCTGTTCGTATGCCTTCCTGTCAAAGTTGTCAAGTTTTGCCTTAAAAACTGCATCTTCCGATCATGTTCACTGCTGTTTTAAGTGTGCATTCACCGATAGTCACTGTTCACATTTTGTCATATTCGCATCCACCGCCAAACAGTGATTTTGCCATAGCTTTTTCTTCTGTCAATTACGTTTACTGCTTTTATCTGCCGATGACGTCATCATACATTCCGATTACGTTTACTGCTTATATCTGCTGATGACGTCATCACATCTTCCGATGACGTCATCTATTTTGTCTTACTCAATCCACCGGTGAGTAGTGCAATTCAGCCTGTTTTAAAACACTTCTACCGGCTTACGTCATCCATCTTTCGGCTGACGTCATCACCTTCTGCCGATTCCGTTTACTATCTGTATCTGCCGATGACATCATTACATCTTCCGATGACGTCATCCATATCTTCCGCCAGTCTTCCGCCCAGTTTAATTATTCTTCCCGCCCCGTTTTAAATACGTCTCTTGCCTTACTTTTTTTCCGGTCCGGTCCATTTATATTTCCTGCTCACTTCTTCTCCAGTTTAAGTTCTCTTTAATGTCCCTGTCTTCCTGCTTTCCCTCAGTCACCATTCCTGCATTTCGGTTTCTTCTGCTATCCATTATTGAAACCTGTTTTGCTTTTAACTCCAGAGAACTCCCTCCCCGTCAATGTTTTAAAAGCATAATGTTCAAAAAAAAAAAAATAGTCCCTGTTTCCTGTTATCTGTCCCGGAGTGATAAATATATATATCCCGTTTTATGTTAAATGTCCGGAGTGATGTCTCCTCGTCCTCGACCGGGTCGGGGGTCGTCACACTTCGTCTGGAAGAGAGAAAACAGAGAAGAGAATGGAGAGAAACAGAGAATTGTTTCTCGTAGGAGGGAAGGGAAGAGAGGCTGTATGGCTTTCTCAACAAGTTTGGACACTTGGCATCCATCCATTGGCTTCCTCCCACCTACCTTAATTCCTATCTAAACTGCCCCTCCATTGGTTTCTAACTAAATAATTTGTTTTGGTTACTCATTTGTTTAGTTTTCCACTAAACATTCCAACAGATTTCACCAAAACACTCATTATATTAATATAAACCTAATCTCATTCGATAATTCGAGGAATAATTTCTCGACAAAAATGCCGGGTGTTACAAAAGGTCATTGTACCTGTAATATCAAGAACTAGCTTCCTATTGCTTGGAACAGCCAAAGTAGACGACATTTGAGATACTCAATTTTCCACGGGTGTCGTGATGCCAAATGAGCGAGAGCGAGGCGGTGGGACCCAGTAGGAAGAGCGGGGAAGAAACGAGAGTCAATCGAGGGCCGATCGTCAAACGATAATGTGGTAGATTGTGTCTTCGAGCTTTTGAAGAAGGGGATCGGCAGAAACAAAATGGTTGGCGAGATCGGTGTTGAGGGAGGAGGATGAGGAGTGGTTAGATTGGGCTCGAAGGTGGAGAAGGAGCTGAAGAAATTGGAAAGAGACGACGACTCAAGCTTAAGGTCTGGGACAAGGACCTTGCCATTCTCGTAGAGAGACTATGGCTATGGCAGTGGAGAGCGATCTAAGTTGGTTTGAGGAGATGAGAGACGACGCGTAGAGTAGGGAAGAAAGAGAGAGAAATGCGGGTGAAGAAGAAGGTGAAATGGATAATTTAGGGTTTTAGCAGGTCACGTGCTCTACACGTGCAAGACTTAATACACAATTGAACGGGAGAAGTTGAATTGCAAACAACGTCAATGATAGGGGCTGATTGGGTCAAAAATAAACGTTATGGGCTAATTGACCATTGACCTCATACGTTGGGAGCTAAATTGAACTTTTTCCTATTTTATATTTTTATTTTAGTTGAAATCTTGAATAAATTATGCTGAATTTATCGTTAATAAAGTTTTATAAATGATTTTAAATCTACATTTACTTCAATTTTAACCAAGCTATTTAATATTTGAACGTTGTTTTAAAAGTTTTCGTAAATTTAATAATTTCATTCAATGCTTGCAAATATTTTGAAATTTGAATTATAACGCTTTAATTTCAACTTCATTTGATAAATCAATTTGAAATTTTTTTTTAGAATTTTTAAATTAAAATTTCAAATTGAAAAAAACAAATGAATCTAGGATTTGGGGCTATACAATTAATTTCCTTTTTTACCAACCTAATCCATGTTAAATCTCATATTTCTAAAATGTTATTTATCAAAATTTATAATATAAGATATTAATTGCTATCTTTCCTTAGTTTAAGGTCCTAGTTAAGTTATTACGCTGGTTAAAAAATTAAATTAAATGATTTAAGATATTTCACACCCAAACAAAAGTTATGGGAATTAAACAATTTGACATCAACTTTAAGAAATTGGGCATAAAAAACAGCCAACAACATGACAGGGATAATTAAACTAGCATGAAGAAGTGCTTCAAAAAGATTGATGATGACATCATTTGTAGTAAGATTTAAGTCATTCATTAATTTAGTCCATTTAGTAACCTTTTCTAGGGATAGTGGAGAAATTAAGTTTCTAAACTAATTTCAACTATCAAAAACTATACATACACTTCAACCCGTAAAAACACTTAAATAATTATAAATGATATCATAAAAATTAAATGTAAGGTCTAAAAATAAATTATGAAGGTAAAAAGACCATGAACAAAGATAATTTGTGTGGGCGTCAAATATATAAAAACTTCTAGAAACTAATTTAACTCTAATGAAATAAGGTCGACGCCGCTCCCACCACCCATGATAGATAACCATTGTGGAGTCAGTTTGAGACAGCAACTAACCACAAACGCTGCAACAATTTTCATAATTTTTTTGAAGTAATTTTTTGCTCCGCGAACTTTTTCCTTGATTCAAAAAGAATTTCGGTCATGAAATTCTTGTAGGTTTTGTGAGATTTAATTGAAAAATTATGGAATTTATAGTAATAAAAAGTGAACTAATGAAAAAAGTTGACTTTTATAATTAACAAATAGTGTCACTTAAGATATAATGTAAACGGATCAAATTCTAGGCTATCTTAATGAGCTTAATGCAACTAGCGCAAGTTTAGCTTTGACAAGTTGAACAAAATGGACATCATAGTTAATATATTGGAAAGTTAAATCAAAACAATGACAATCATTGATTGTCTCGTGTTTTCCGTGAGTATCATAAATTGTTACGACCCTTCATTTATAATATCTAAAAATATCATCATACAAATTTATTATGCATATATTATCCATACATTAAAGGAGAAGTTCAACCTCGACATCATAGACCTAAAACCCGTGAAGGTAACTACAATATTTTCGGCAATATTCACTAATATAAGTAAAACAACCTTATACTTGATAAACCTTCACCAACCTTAATTAAACACGAAAAAATGGAGAAACTAGAGACACACCGAAAATGGACGAGGGAAAATAAAGGATGGAAGAAAAATTAAAAAAAGGTAATAAACAATGAAGTTCTAAATTTATTATCGAAAATATTGTAATTTCTTGTAGTTTAAATTTCTAATTCTTGGTTATATTTTAATTTTGATTAGGAATAACCCAATGAATATTATGAAATTGAGATAATCAAACTGTTAGAAACAATTGAACTCTCGAAGAAAAACTCTGATACCAGTTATTGAAAAACAATTGAAACTCTCGAAAGCATAGCTATGATACCAATTGTTGAGAATCAAACGCTAATAAAAAAAAAGGTAAACGTGGAAAACAAGAACACTAATATTTACATAGAAAACCCTAAGTGGGAAAAAATTACAGACAATAAAAAATCAATATATCGAAATCAAAGTACAATTGAGTTTTGCGACTCAAACATCAGTATATAAAAAAAATAAAATATAAAACTCTAATATTAATACACAGACCTGACTGGTTCAATTAAAATTCAAATTACACCGAACTCTAACACAAATATTAAAGTTGTTTAGAGCGAGATATATAAATAATAAAACAAAATAAGGAAGTTTGATGCATCCATGCATGAATAGCGACAAGTGAGAAAAACACCATTTTTGAAGGAGGGACCATAGGAGGTGGGGCAACACCAACTACATTATTTGACTTCATCCAAATAAAAACAAATTATTATTATTATTAGTTAATTAAAAGGCCAAAAAAAAAGTAAAGAAGAAGACAACATTGGTAAGTTTCGTCTAGATCCTCTGTATTCCAAAACTTTCTTAATCATGTTACAAACTTTATCGATTATATTTACATGCATATTATTTAAAAAACAAAAACTTGTCGAAAAAAATAAATGCCTCTAGTCAATGATGCATCACTTCGGTTTTTGTCTTCTAGAACTGTTTTCAATCTCTTCGAATATCCTACTATATACTGCAAATATAATTTTTTTTTTCGAAAAAATTGAGTTTGAAGACAAAAAAAAAATGCAACTCCATTATTTATAAAGAATGAAATCTCATTAAATGTACTCTTTTGGAGTTCTTGTACTTATTGTTGTTTAATGTAAATTTAAATGGAAAACTTAAACTTATTCATGTAATTAATTAGCATTGATTTGGTTCATCACTCATCTAATTAATATGCATTTTTTTTAGTGAAATGTTCCACTTACATCTAAATGTATTGTTAGACTTCAATTCTTAAGCTTTATTCTTCATCCCAAGACCGTAATCGTTATGTTGTTATTGTCGAGGTAAATTAAAATTGACAGATATATTTGAATCCATGAAATCATCTTAAAATATAAATAATGAAACCTGTAATTAAATTTGAAATTGGTGGTCGTGATTTTCTAGATAGAAAAAAGTATATTTAGTAAAAATCTGAATTTTCTCTCTAAGCTAGTGAGATAATATAATAATAGAAATAACCAACCGTATAACCTAGCGTTATAACCCTATATTTATAACTTATTAGTCATGTTTCAAACTTGAGTCTAGACAACGGGTAACAACATATCAAATTTCTATACTTTATTAGATGCTTATAACTCAATAATGTTATGTCGTATTTAAACATTTTAACAGATTTGAAGTTGTATCAGTAATGTGTTCCCTTTGACATATGTTGCCTGGAAGCTTAGGTTCGAATAACTGGAGAGACATAAAATTCATTGACAGGAAGGAGAAGTTCATGAGTTTAGGCCGGACCGATGGCAGTGCGTCCGCGGGCCGGGTCCTTACACTTGACTTTATAACATCCAATGTACTTAATATTTAATATATGAGTTTACTGTAAAATTGTTAAATTACATTAAACATATACTACAAAAATACTATTATTATTCCAATGGGCATTGTTTTGAATTGTTGTTTTAGAAAATAAATAATGTTACGTATAATCTCTTAAAATACTCGCTGATATGTCAAATAAAGATTGATACAATTAATGTGTAATTAATGTAATAAATTATAAATATTTAATTATTATATTAATTATATCAATTATTATTTGACAAGTCAAGTATTTTAACAGAATACAATGGTTAGCATTTTCAATGCTACTTGAAACTTGTTTGGTTTTAGATTAAGCCAACTACTAATAAACTTGGATATTTTAATACTTATGTAATATTAAACATGATTTAATAATTATTAAATCAATATCTTTGTATTTTTTAAACCATTAAAAGCAAAGATAATATTCAATTTAAATCCAAGAATACGAAGTATTGAACAAAAACTACCTTATTGTAAAATTTTGAACGATTAAAAATTTGAACTATGAAAAATATTTGATTTAAACTATGTTGCCCCCCATTCTCGGAGATCGAAAGGCCAATCTCCGATATCGGGGGGCCGTTCCCTTGGCATGTTCAAGTGAGATGAGGAGGTGGGGATCCCTGTTCTGGACAAAAAATATAAGAAACGATATCATATTTTGTTGAAATTTTATCACATATTCAGCATATCATTACCAAATAATCTTGAAGATTTTGTTGTAAGCAATATATAAAACCTTAAATTGCTATTCAATACTTTAATCCCATTATAACGTTGTTAATTCAACCATTTTCTTTAATAAGCAAAAGATAGTTACATATATACTAACCTTTCTCCATTGTTTAACTTTAGTTTCTCTTTGTCTCTTTTAATATGTGGAATATTTTTCGTCTCTTTAAACCTTTCTCCTTTAGTTTCTCTTCGATGATTCAGAGAGTGAGAGTGATAGATTGATTAGAGTAAGTTAGTAGTAATTAGTCTTTGATTCTCTAGTTAGGATGAAGAAGAAGACAACCATTCAAAAGGCAATCCTCCATACTTACCCTTTCACTTATGTCTCTTCATTCATACCCGTTCAATCATACCTCTTCAACTATAATGTATAATACTTTAATAAGGTTAAGGAGAGGGAATTAAAACCCAATTGACATTATTTCTTTTATACTCAACAATCATCACATTGAGCACTTTAATATAAAGTCAATGTACTATAATTTACATGAGCCACAATTGATTATTAAAAATAATCTAACAATCTCCCACTTGGCTCATGTTACGACATCTCAGCTCCTTTCATTTAATCCACTGGATTAAATTCATCACAACTTGTAATTCACTAATAAATAGTGTACCATAATGTGAATTAACCAAGTCACCTTCCATAACGAATTGAGAAATTGAATCATGGCAGGCACAAGTTATTTGGCAACATGATTCTTTCCATGTATCACAAATTTCCCAAATCATTATAACTTTAATTGAGGAAACACTATAACCTTTCACTTTACATTTCATAAAGTATCACATGTTATTTGAAAACAACAATAACTGTATACACTATAATACAAATAACATCAAACATACAAAAACATATTCATAATGAATTCAAAAGTGTTCACACAATACAAGTTACACTATCACAATCACATTAGTAAGGACTTGTCACCTAAACCCATCCTTTCAACATGTTCCTTAAAGGTCTTGGGTGGCAATCCTTTAGTTAATGGATCCGCTATCATTAAACTTGTACTTATGTGTTCAATGCACACCTTTTGTTTTTGTATTTTTTCTTTGACTGCCAAATACTTCAATTCCATATGTTTTGCTCCTTTCGAGTATTTGTCATTCTTTGAGAAGAATACAGCTGCGGAATTATCACAGTAAATCCTTAGCGGTCTATCTATACTCTCGACTATACTTAGACCCAAGGTTAAGTTCCGTAACCACAATGCATGAATAGTGGCCTCAAAGCATGCCACAAATTCTGCCTCCATAGTAGAAGTAGCGATCGAAGATTGCTTTCCACTTTTCCATGATACGGCTCCTCCAGCTAATAGGAACACGTAACCAAATGTAGATTTCCTCGAGTCTACACATCCGGCATAGTCTGAATCCGAGTATCCAATAACTTCAAGTTTATTAGACTTTCTATACATGAGCATGTAGTCCTTTGTTCCTTGCAAGTACCTAAGCATTTTTTTTGCAGCTTTCCAGTGATCCAATCCTGGATTACTTTGATATCGGCCTAACATCCCTACTGCAAAACTTATGTCGGGCCGAGTACATGTTTGAGCATACATTAAGCTCCCAACAGCTGATGCATATGGAATAGATTCCATTTCCTTTATTTCCAAATCATTTTTCGGACATTGCATTTGACTGAATTTGTCCCTTTTCTGAATTGGAACTACACCAGCAGAGCATTTCTCCATTCTGAATCTCTCTAGAATTTTATCGATATATCCTTTCTGAGACAATCCTAGTAATCCTTGTTGTCTATCACGAATATTTCTATTCCAATTACATAGGATGCCTCACCCATATCTTTCATTTCAAAATTTCTAGAGAGAAACTTCTTTACATCATGTAGCATTCCTTTGTTGTTAGAAATTAGAAGAATGTCATCAACATATAGGACTAATATACTAAACTTGCTCCCACTGACCTTCATATAGATACACTGATCAACGGTGTTCTCTATAAACCCGTATGACGTAATGGTATCATTAAACTTAATATATCATTGTCTAGAAGCTTGTTTTAGTCCATATATTGACTTCTTCAATTTACACACTAACCTTTCATTCCCCGTAAGAGAAAATCCTTCGGGTTGATCCATATACACTTCTTCCTCTAAGTCTCCATTCAGAAAAGCGGTTTTAACATCCATTTGGTGAAGCTCTAAGTCATAATGAGCTACCAAAGCCATAACAATTCTTAAAGAATCCTTCTTAGAAACTGGAGAGAAGGTTTCTTTATAGTCAATACCATCTTTCTGAGTGTAACCTTTGGCGACAAGTCTAGCCTTATACCTTTCGATGTTACCTTTTGAATCGCGTTTGGTTTTGTAAACCCACTTATAACCGATTCGTTTAAACCCTTCAGGTAACTCGACAAGTTCCCAGACTTTGTTGTCATCCATCGATTTCAACTCTTCTTTCATGACATTCAACCATTTTTCAGAATTTGAACATTCCATGGCTTTTATGAATGTGTCTGGATCTTTATCATTGCCCAAGTCACATTCATCTTCAAGTGAATAAATTACATAATCATTAGGAATTGCAGATCTTTTTTACCTTACTGACCTTCGCAATTCTTGTGATTGTTCACTAGTGACTTGAATATCAACATTAGGCTCATCATTGACTTGATCACTTTCTGTGGTTTGAATATTCACTTGTTGTTCCGGTATGTTGTTAGACTGTGATACAACAAGAGGAACAATGACTTGATGAGAATCTTCAGGTGTAGTTTCCTCCACCCGATTCTCTTGAATATTCACTTTTCGTGATTCATCACTCCCACTGATCTGGCCATTCTCAATGAATCGAGCATTTCCAGACTCAACTATCCTCGTACTATGATTAGGACAATAAAAGATGTACCCTTTTGACTTTTCCGGGTAGCCGATGAAGTAACTACTAATGGTTCTTGCGTCGAGCTTCTTTTCATGTGGATTGTATATCCTTACTTCTGCTGAACAACCCCAAACATGGAGATGTCTTAAACTAGGTTTCCTTTCCGTCCACAGTTCAAAAGGGGTCTTAGGAACTGCCTTACTAGGAACCCTATTCAACAGATACGCAGCAGTCTTTAAACTGTGCATCCACAACGATAAAGGTACATTACTTTTATTAACCATACTCCTAACCAATTCCATTAGAGTACGATTCCGCCTTTCAGCTACACCATTTTGTTGTGGCGTACCAGGCATTGTATACTGTGCACAAATGCCTCGACTTTCGAGAAACCTTGCAAATGGACCTTTACATTGTCCACTTTCATCGAATTTTCCATAATATTCACCACCTCTATCAGACCTCACAACCTTTACTTTTCTATCTAACTGCCTTTCCACCTCATTTATGAACACTTCTAAAGCGTTCACAGATTGAGACTTTTCATGCAGTAGATACAAATAACCATAACGTGAGTAATCATCAATAAATGTGATGAAATACTTTTCGCCGTTCCAAGACGGAGCATCGAATGGACCACATATGTCAGTGTGTATCAATTCTAACAGTCCATTACTTCTTGTGCCTTTAATTTTAGATATGTGTGTAGTTTGCTTGCCTTTGATACAATCTATACACACATCCCAGTCATTAAAATCTAATTGAGGTAAAATATCACATTTCATTAACCACATTATCCTTTCTTTAGATATATGACCTAGTCTTTGATGCCACAAGAAGGCTGAACTCTCATTAAGTGCACTACGTTTAACACCAACACCATTGTCAACATGAAACAGAGATTCTATAAATTTAACATTGAGATTGAATCGATACAAACCATCCATTAAAATACCAGAACCATAATAGTATTTATGTTTGTACAATACAAATAACCCATTCTCAATCTCAAAATTAAAACCATTACAATCCAATTTAGAAACAGAAACTAAATTCCTAGCACATTCAGGAACATAGAGACACTCTTCAAGATCCAATTGACAACCTGTGTCCAGGATCAATCTATACGTCCCAATCCCTTCAATGCGAGCCTTCATTCTGTTTCCCATATACAAAAACTTTTCAGTTCCGTTTATGGGTTGGATCGAAAGAAATCCCTGCGTAACATGAGACACATGAGTAGTAGCACCAGAATCTAACCACCAAGTATTATTAGGTACTTCCATAATATTTGATTCAAAACATACTGAAACAAATAATGTACCTTTCTTTTCGAACCAGATTTTTCTTTTCGGGCATTCTTTCTTTAAGTGCCCAACCTTGTTACAGAAGTAGCACCTAAGCTCCTTTCGGATATGCCCCTCATTCACATTTAATGGGGCTTTTCCCTTCTTCCAGTTCTTCTTACTTGGTCCTTTCTTGCTACCAGTCCCTTCATGCTGAAGTGTCATGTTAATGGAGTGATCTTTTATTTTCTTCAACCTCCCTTCTTCTTGAATTAACATGGCCTTTAATTCTTGGAAGTTCCATTTCTCTTTTATGGTGTTGTAATTCACCTGGAACTGACCAAATTCAAGAGGAAGAGAGTTGATGATAAATTGAACCAAAAAATGATTCATTCACTTCCATCCCCAATGATTTCAGCTTGGCAGCTAGATTCGCCATACATGTCACATGATCATGAATAGATTGTGACCAGTCAAACTTCTTGGTCGTCAATTCACTCATGAGATTTCCAACAACGGACTTATCTGTAATGTCCGATTGGGAGTATTCCTTAATGCTCAACATGAACTCCTTAGCATTGTCAGTCTTTGGCATCGATGGCTTAACATTTTCAGCTATCGTCAACTTCATCAAGCTCAAACACAGCCGGTTAGACCGCTCCCAAGTCTCCATAATAGACTTGTCAGCTTCCGTACTGGTCTTGTTAATAGCTGCCGGCTTATCACAAATTAATGCTACGTCTAAACACATTACACCCAATTGAAATTGGATTTGTTCAGACCAATCAGCATAATTCAAGCCATTGAACTTGATCAAGTTGTTGCCAGAAGATAACACATTCATAAATGCTGCAAAACATACATGCTCATACTTTAATACTTTGAGTAAACAATAATAGATTCAAACAAACAGTAATTCATTTCTTAAATCACCTTTGGGCAAAATCTAAGAAACAATTTCAGCTATCAATAATGCTATCAAGATATACTTTAATAAACACATAAACATATTCAAATCAACATGCTCAACATCTTTGGATATATAATCATATCAATCTAATATGCCTACATGTTTCTTTCATATTATCAATTACAAACATTGGTCCATCTTTGAATGACTTTATAATGTTGTAATCAATAATGTCAAACGTTTTGTTCAATCAATCATTAGCATTCTTTCATACAAAACGAATGATATTTATACAATCGAATATTGATCCTTTCAAACTAGGCCACTTTGGTGACTAACAAGTTCCTTTTATATCAAGTATTCATTTATATGTAATTTCCCATAATTACCATACATGAGAGAATTTAATTAAATGATATTAAGAATTAAAATATCAGAACATTTATAATAATATTGAATTATAGCTGCCGTACAACCATAATTACCATACATAATTCAATTAAATGATATTAAGAATTAAAATATCAAAACATTTATAATAATATTCAATGATAGCTGCTGTACAACTGCTAACATACAACTGTTATTTCATTGAAAATTATATCAAAACATTTATAATAATATTCAATGATAGCTGCCGTACAACTGCTAACATACAACTGTTATTTCATTGAAAATTTATCGATCGGCTATCCATAATGATTTTTTTTTTTTTTTTTTAAGAAATCCGACAGAAACTTTGATTGACCGGAAACCATAATCCGACGACCAGAAACCATAATCGGTCAACGACCAGAAACTTTAATCGGTCATAACTTTCATGCAAAACATATTCATGTAATCTATTCAAACACAAACGGTGAAAAACACGTTATAGAACCTCTCTCTGATACCAATTGTGAGCAATATATAAAACCTTAAATTGCTATTCAATACTTTAATCCCATTATAACGTTGTTAATTCAACCATTTTCTTTAATAAGCAAAAGATAGTTACATATATACTAACTTTTCTCCATTGTTTAACTTTAGTTTCTCTTTGTCTCTTTTAATATGCGGAATACTTTTCGTCTCCTTAAACCTTTCTCCTTTAGTTTCTCTTCGATGATTCAGAGAGTGAGAGTGATAGATTGATTAGAGTAAGTTAGTAGTAATTAGTCTTTGATTCTCTAGTTAGGATGAAGAAGAAGACAACCATTCAAAAGGCAATCCTCCATACTTACCCTTTCACTTATGTCTCTTCATTCATACCCGTTCAATCATACCTCTTCAACTATAATGTATAATACTTTAATAAGGTTAAGGAGAGGGAATTAAAACCCAATTGACATTATTTCTTTTATACTCAACAATCATCACATTGAGCACTTTAATATAAAGTCAATGTACTATAATTTACATGAGCCACAATTGATTATTAAAAATAATCTAACATTTGTGATTTGTTAACACTTGTAAGATTTATTATAATTTTTTATGTTTATTATATATAATATTGTTTAAAACATTATAATTAATCGTAGAAGTGTTGAAAAATCACGAAACTTTTCAGCTTATATTTCTATTATACTTTAAACATGTGGTAAAATTTTAAAAAAATCCGATATCAAGAACAAGTTGAAAAATTTTTCAAAAACATGTTAATTTTGGAATGCTTCATAAATCTTTTAAAGTTGTTTTTGATTTTCCACTCATGTTTTAACTTGTGCTTGATAATCGAGAAAGTTTCGTGATTTCTCAACACTTGTACGATTTATTATTATTTTTTAAACAATATTCTATAAAATATACGTTCAAAATTATAATAAATCGTATAAGTATTGAAAAAATACGAAATCTTTCAGATTATCTTATAATAATACGTTGAACACGTGATAAAATTTTTTAAAAAATTTGATATTGTTTGTTATGTTTTTTTGTCGAGAATGGTTGGTCACCTTCCTTAGTGTGGTGGTCACAATCATCAAATTTTACTTGAACATGCCAAGTGAGATTGAAAGATGGCACCTGATCTCTTAGAAGAGGGGCTAACAGAGTTTAAATCAAATATTTTTTATAGTTCGAGTTTTAAATCATCAAATCAAATATTTTTTATAGTTCGAGTTTTAAATCATGGGAAATTTTAGTTTACGATGTTTTAGGGTTTAAATAGAATATTACCTTAAAAACAAATAAAACTGTTTTTTTAAGTTTGTTGGGACTGGAGGACAAAAAATGACGTGGAAAAACAAAAAGATTGGTCAGAGAATGACGTCATAATTATTGGAGTCTAAAAAACCCACGTGAGAAATGCCTTGTCTTCCCCTACCCTGATGCCCTTTGCCCTTCTGCGGATGAAACTTCATGGAAGCTCTTGGCATCGAGAAAAAATGAAAAGAGACAACGACTTTCACTGGGACAGCGACGGGGGCTAAGTTCATGAACCTCGTCCGCCTATTATAATCCCTTCTTCTTCCTTTTTCCAGAAATATTCGAAAACCTTTTCCGATTCTTCTCTCCCTCCTCTTTCTCTTTATAACCGAAACATTTAAACCCAGGATTGGATTCAGAGCTTGTGTTTCGGAATAGGGATGTATGGACAGAGTGGTTCGTCGGACTCCGATTTGGCGTTTCTCGACTCGATTAGCCTGTATTTATTGGGAGAATCGGATTCGCATCGAGACTGGTAAAGTGGTAGTTACGGGTTCCGGTCCGGTTTTTTCGCCGGAGCTCCAGTTTCAGTAGCTTGTATCCTTGCCTGACGGATAATTGGGGGGAGCTGCCACTGAAAGTAGACGACTCGGAGGATATGGTCCTCGCTGGAGTACTTCGCGACGCCGTAAATGTCGGTTGGGTACCGTCACTCACTTCATCATCGCCGGAAATCGGGGAATTTGAACTTTCGTTTGTGAAATCGGAGCCGGGGATCTTTCCTCCTCTGAACCAATTTCCGGACCAGGAGAAGGTACAAACGGTGCCGGCGGTAGTTCCGCCAAGAGGAAAGCATTACCGTGGGGTTCGACAGCGGCCGTGGGGAAAATTCGCCGCTGAAATTCGGGATTCGGCGAAGAATGGGGCAAGGGTTTGGCTCGGAACCTTCGAGACTGCTGAGGATGCAGCTTTAGCTTACGACCGAGCGGCGTACCGGATGCGCGGCTCAAAAGCCTTACTTAACTTTCCTCTCCGGATTAACTCCGGTGAACCCGACCCGATTAGAGTGACATCTAAGCGTTCTTCGCCGGAGCCATCGTCGTCCGGGGACAGTGGATCATCGCCTAAAAGGCGGAAGAAAGCGAACGTCTCGTCGCCTTCGCCGATCACGGCTCACCAAGAAGGACAAACAAGTAAAATTACTGCGGTGGAAGAATTACACGTAGTAAGCCACATAATGGTGTCCACACGTGGAGAAGAGCTATTGGTCAGTTAGCTTTCGCTGAAGACTTCACTAGACACACAATTGTAATTACGTTGTGATCGTGTGAAGAGTAGATGGCTCTGTTCAAATGGCTTTCTCGTAATTTCAAAATATCTGAAGGTCGAGATGTTAAGCATGTGAATTGTGATAACAAAATTCTTTAATTATTATATTATATTTTTGGTTAAATAGATATTTATATTTGATCATCCTTATTTTATTATATTAAAATATTTGTTGATGACATTAAATATCGTTTGACATGTTACGTGTACTTTAGTACACGTAACATTACTCAAATTTTATTATTAAAATATTAACTTACGACTAATGTTAGAATTATTTTTTAATTTTTCAATTTAATTTTACTTCTTGAAATGTCGATTATCACTAATTAATGAGTGACGTATTAACGTCATATCAAAATATAAAATTAAAGAATAAAATTAATAGAGAAATTACAGATAAAAATTTCGAAGTATACATTTTTTTTTTATTTTAAACCTTAAAGTATCAAATTTAACAATTCAAATCTTAAACTATAAAAAAAACATAACAAAACAAACCCTATCATCCACCCGATCTACGTCTGGTATTCATTTTGGCCGTAGATTGGACGGACAGAAAATATTAGCATCCGTTCGTGTCAATTCTTTTGCCGTATACTAGACAGACGTTTCAAAATAGAGACCGTCTAGTACATATTACGGACGGACACATGAAACATTCGTTCGTTCGTACGTAAGTTTTGCCGTGACTGTCAACGCGCAAATCGGACTGACACTGTATTTAAGCGTCCGTCTGTTATTCTGTATGCCTGTCCGTTATTTTTAAGGCATTTTATAAACGGACAGACATTCTAAATTAGGACGAAGCCAGACGGACTCTTAAATACAGCATCCGTCCGATCTCGCTATTTATATCGAAACAGAGTCTGAAATTCGACATTTTCATCATGGCAAAATCGATTTTCTCTTAACCTCTTGCAAATTTTTTTGCAGATTTTCAACCGAAAAACACTTTAGTTAATAGCTTTCTCCATTCTGATTGATTTAGTTCAATTTTTATCGTAAATAACTCGAATTTTGTAAACTAGGCTGTCTCCCAGCCTGTATAACGGACGGACTGTAAGGACCGGCTCGCGGACGCACTACCATCGACCAAGCCCAAACTCATGAACTTCTCATACCCCAGGGATTGAGAAGTTCATGAGTTTGGGCTTGACCGATAGCGGTGTAGTTAGCTCAAGTGGTACAAGTGATGGGGGACCTTTGACCATAAGCCCTGAAGGTCCTTGGTTCAAATCATTTTGGAGGCATAAAACTCATACCCCAAGGGATTGAGAAGTTCATGAGTTTGGGCTTGGCCGATGGCGGTGCGTCCGCGGGCCGGGTCCTTACACTGACGCACTGAAAGAGCGTCTGTCCGTTCTCCATTTTTTTGACTGATTTTAGTTTGTTTTCCTCTTATGTTCTTTATTTATTATGATTTGAAAAATTACGATTAGTTCTGCGGTGTCACACAGGGTATTACAGAGTGTTACGTGTGACACCGATGATAAATGTAATGACAGACAATATAAAATGCGAAAATAAATGACACAGGAGGTTGGTAACGCAGTTCGGCAACAAGCCTACGTCTGCGGGGCCACGCCCAGATATAAAAACATTTCTTTGAGTTCACGAAATTACAAGACAATCGGACTTATACAAATAAAAACTTCCTCTTATCTTTGTCGCCGCCTCTAGCTAACTTCCCCAAAGAAACTGTTTTTGCGAGATCCCCTCAACTTTAGAACGACCTCTCCCGAGATCTAGATAACAACAAGATCCCCTTGTTGTTGGTTCCTCCCGAAACCCGTGTTATGGCAAGATCCCCTTGCCCACGATCAAGAACGACAAGCTCCCATTGTCTAAGAAACAGAACTCCTCCCGAGTTCGGATGCAGCCTCCTCCCGAGACTGAGCTTCAATGAAGAACAAATAATATTACCTCCTGGAACACCAGATCGAAGTCCTCGGATGCAATACACAACACACTCAGTAGAACGATGAAATCCACAGATTAAATCGAGTGTGTAAAACAATCACTAACTCAAACGCAGAAGCGATGAAAGTGAAAGAAAACCGACAGCACAAGAAACGAATAAAGCTTTTCTCACGAAAATCAAAACTCCGTCATCAATCGGTTTTCACAAAAAACGAAAACCTTAAATAGCCTTGGTAACTTCCATATATTCAATTCGTTCAATTACCAAATCGGATTTACCGCCGCAATAAATAAGGAAAACAAATCTTAACAAATTCGGTTGAGTGACACTCCGTGTGACACTTTAGGAAGTTTCCATAACAACTCAGATATCATCCAAAAATTCAGGAAAGCATCCCATTAATCATGGGAACTCAGAGTCCAGAATCACTCAGAGTCCAGCAAATCATGCCAAATCTACAGCAAATAGGCTTTCCAAATAAAACTTTTCTAAAAAACAAGTACATATACATTTTTCAATAACTTTTCAAATAATCAAGTTTCCTTATTTTTCTCTTCCACAGAATCTTCATCATTGATATTAGGACGCCATCCAATAATCAGAATCGGCTATTTCCTGATCACCAAGAATTAAATCATCAAATTGGAAAATAATGAAATTAACATATTATCTCCATAAATATGTATATATATTGCCAAAAATACAATTGCCAACACATATGCAAATCTTTGCATTTACATGATTTTTTTTGGTGTTTTGTTCAATTAATAGGCTAAAATATAGTTTCAATTTGGATTTATCTTATCGGAAAAACTATTTTTTATTCAATTGATAGGCTACTGTTTATCTTGAATAAAATTTTTGATTTTTTTATTAATAGGCTAAAATATAGTTTCAATTTGGATTTATCTTATCGGAAAAACTATTTTTTATTCAATTGATAGGCTACTGTTTATCTTGAATAAAATTTTTGATTTTTTTTGTAGATAATCGTTGTAAATGACAGAAAGATTGATTATATTTTTTGATAGACTATCTGTTATGTTTTTTGATAGTTTAAGGTTTGAATTGTTAAATTTAATACTTTAAGATTTAAAATAAAAAAAACGTATATTTCGAGATTGTTATCGGTAATTTCTCAAATTAATGTTACTCTTCACTTATTCTCAATCACTATTGTAGATTTAAAATTAAAAATTCAAGAAGATAGTTAATATTGAATTATCAAAGTTAAATAAGATATTTAGTGGACAAACCAAAAGAAGACAAAATGGGAATAAAGATAGACAAGAAACCGAGGGACCTACAACTTGTCTTCGAGAAAGATGCGTTATTCATGTTTCTGACAAAGTACGATGACCAAATCCATTTCATCCACGTTTTTAACAATTAATTTTTATTTCAACATTTTTTTAATGAAAATTAGATGATAAATAATTACACCTTTCCATTGAAATTACGTGTATCAAAAATTTAAATTCATTGTATAGACTATAGTTTTTTTTACTAAAATTATTCATACTATTTACTTTTAACCTATAGTTTCACCTAGTCGTGATCTTTTGTCCTCCGGGAAATTACCGTCACGCAATAATACTCTGAAGCAGTAAAATTATTGAAATTGTATCTAACTGCGGATTAAACATTTTATGTAATAAAAACGATATTAGTGAGGCATTTTAATTATTTTGATTCTCGATAATAGATCCAAGTACAATTCCACGGATGTAACATGTCACGTAAATTATGGACAAATTATATGTCCAATTTACTGAAAATTCAAAGACTAAAAGTAAGGAAAAGACAATCCAAGGGTCAACTTGTTCCATCCCGGCTTTAAGACTATTAAATCTTGACCTTTGAACTTTCCTTTTGACGTTTCAACTGATTGCGAAGATTGTATATCATGTGATTTTTCAAGTTGCAATTTTGAAAAATGACACAGCAACCAACACTACTGTTACACGTGCATTAAACATGTTGTTGAATTAAAAATAAAGAGTAATATTACGCTTGAAATACAAATAACGAGTTAATTTGTTAACAGAAGATAATTTAAGAGAGAAATTATTAATGACTTAATTGAAAGACTTACGAATACCTATGATTTTCATCAACAGTTTCTTTCGTGTAGGTTGACTCTCCTGAGTTCTCGAGTTTTTTTGATTTTGTTTTCTTTATTTATCGAGAAAATAGTCAAAAAAGCATCCGCCAGTAGTCTTTGTTATTGTTTAGTTTTTTAAAATTTACGAACATTATTTATACTCATGAGTGTTACATCTATAATTGTGATTTCATTTCGGTGATTTACGTCTTAAATCTAAATTATTATTTTTTAAATAAAATTTTTAATTTTCAAATATCAACCATTTGAACATTATCATCAATTTATTTTTTAACTTGAGTACATGTTGACCATGTTTCGTAAGAAATGTGGTTTGGTTCTGTTCATCCTAATTGATCTGATTCGCTTTCGATCGATTCCTAAAAGAAGAATCAAAACAAGAACTTTGATATTAGTTGTTTCGATTCTAAAATCGACTTTTCAAAATTTGAAACAATGAAACAACTTTTTGTTATCTATATTTTATTTATTAATATATTGAAGAGTTTACAAAATATAATATTAGCTTAACATTATCCACCGACAAATAATTTATAGTTTTTTTTAATATTAAGATATTCTATTTACCCATTTCATTGCCTAAATAAGTGTTTTATTTACACTATAATCTTTTAACACGTTATTTATCAATCAATCAAATGAAATAGTTAAAATAATAATAATAATTAGATTTGAAAATATAATATTTTCTCTATTATATAACTATTTCTGTCATCCTTCAAATTAATTAAAAATAGTTTTTCAAAACATATAAATTATATAAATACTTGGGTAAAGCGCAATATAGCCTTTGAATTTAGAGGTTACAGATAAATGATACCTCAAACTAGATCAAACCCTTCAATCTCGCAGAAAAAGCTTCAGCCGATTCAAGGAGAGAAAGAAAACCTTCAGTCGATTTTTGCTATAGGTGGGGAATTGATTCTGTGTTAGACGTACTCAAATGCTCAACCATCTCAACCCCACACCACGGCATCTCATATTATTAGACCCTTCTGTTTTGTTAAGTTGTTGTACATTGTTATTATTGCTCTTGTATTACTATATATGTTAAGATTACATCTATGAAATTTGTAGTGTGAAGTTCACAAAAGTCTATTCATTTTAAATGGTATCACAGCTCCACGGTACATTCCAGCAGCATGTCCATCCAGACTTCATCCCCAGACATCAACTTGTCCTCCCCTGCAGCTAGAACAGATCCGTTCTTGATTCATCATTCGGCTAGCCCATCTTGGATCTTCGTCACTCCTCTTCTCACCGGAGACAATTATGGCACATGGAGCAGAGCCATCACCATGCCCCTTCGTGTGAAGAGTGTTAGTGATTTTACATTTTACGCAAGTGCACGTATCGCAATCAAGTAGTATATAAAATATCGATCCCACGAAGATATTTTTAACTATGTTTAAATTGCTGTAAAAATTCAATGTAAATAATAATAAAAATAATGAAAATCTGAATGCTGAAACAATGAAAGATAATAATTGAAATTGGAGAGAATCAAATGATGGGAGTCTTTGCTAGGAGCAATTTTTTCGTTACTTGTATTTTACTACTGATGCTGTAGAGTGCTACAACATTATTTATGAACAGCAAGAATAAAAATATTTATAGGTTTCATTCGAATTGCCTATGTAAATTCAATTTAGAATTTCTCTCTACTTTGAAATAAGGTAACTAACATTGAATTTCTATATACCCTATTATTAATGTCAATTGAATTAACGTTAACTACTTTGCAACAAATTAATCAAATTAATCAATCGTGCATCTTAACATTTATATTTATCCGTCGATATAATATAAACATGAAACATCAATCTATCTATCGATATGAATTGAATTAGACAAGAATAACACGAAAGATTGTTCAATGCAAAATGCATTAGCAAACCGAGATCGTAGCAAAATAAGTAACGAATACTATCGTCCTAACCAAGTAAAAGAGTTTAGCTACTAGACATCATAAAATAAAAAGAAAAAGAAAAAATATTCATAAACATAATCAGTAAAGAGAAGAAATAGAAAGCCAAAGATTTATATAATTTATACTGCAGCATTATGCAGCAATTGTAGTGAATTCCTACCAATTTCTTCTTGCATTCATTCAATTCATATAAGTTCTTTCAACTAATTACCGTATAAAATAACTCTAATTTAAGAGTTATCAAAGAGCAAACTCGGATTTGTCGATGACAACATACCGAAACCTCATGAGGAAAATGACATTCCTAACTTGGAGAGATGCAACGATCTAGTCGGAAGTTGGATTCTCAATTCTGTCTCACCCGACATCCGTCCAAGAATCCTATATGCTAACACTGTAGCACAAATTTGGACAGACTTGAAGGAATGATATTGTCAATCGAATGCGCCTAAGATTTATCAACTAAAGCAATCCATCTAAGAAGGTATGTATGTTTCTTCTTATTTCACACAACTCAAGTCATTATGGGATGAGCTCAATTCTATTATTCTCATTTATCCTTGTATCTGTGCCAATTCCAAAAGTATCATCGATCAACAATATCAAGATCGCTCCATGGAATTTCTTCAAGGACTCCACGATAATTTCTCGGCTATTCGAAGCCAAGTTCTCTTGATGGAGCCTTTCCCAACCATTCGGCGCATCTATAATCTGGTGCGTCGGGAAGAAAAACAACAAGAGATTAATATTCGCTCGACTCCTACTATTGATTCCGCTGCACTTCATGCGTCAAAGCAAGTATCTCGATCATCTGGAAAACGTCCACGTCCATTCTGTGAGTATTTCAATTAACATGGTCACACGCTTGCAACATGTTTCCAACTCTATGGCTTTCCTGATAAGCAAAGCAAGAAACCTATGTCAACAGCCATTGTTCCATCAAACCAATTGACTGCAGACCAATACAACAAGATACTCACACTTCTTGCTAAAGAAGAATCCAGTGGACTTTCCGCCAATCTCGCAAATATAACACTTACTTGTTTTCCTTTATCTTGGATTATTGATTCTGGTGCATCTAACCATATACGTACATCTATTTCTTTTTTGTCTTCCTACACAACTGTAACACACGGTCCCGATGTGAGTAACAAGGGCTGGTGAACCGTTAGACATTTGAACGTATAATTCTTTGGTTACAGTCGTGTAGGAAGAAAAAAAAATAGATGTGCATATATGGTTAGATGCACCAGAATCAATAATCCATGATAAAAGAAAACAAGTAAGTGTTATACCTGTGAGATTGGCGGAAAGACCGCAAGAAGTGTGGGTATCTTGTTGCATTGGTCTGCAGTCAATTGGTTTGATGGAACAATGGTTGTTGACATAGGTTTCTTGCTTTGCATATCAGGAAAGCCATGGAGTTGGAAACATGTTGCAAGCGTGTGACCATGTTTATTGCAATGCTCACAGAATGGACGTGGACGTTTTCCAGATGATCGAGATACTTGCTTTGACGCATGAAGTGCAGCGAAATCGATAGTAGGAGTCGAGCGAATATTAATCTCTTGTTGTTTTTCTTCCCGACGCACCAGATTATAGATGCGCCGAATGGTTGGGAAAGGCTCCATCAAGAGAACTTGGCTTCGAATAGCCGAGAAATTATCGTGGAGTCCTTGAAGAAATTCCATGGAGCGATCTTGATATTGTTGATCGATGATACTTTTGGAATTGGCACAGATACAAGGATAAATGAGAATAATAGAATTGAGCTCATCCCATAATGACTTGAGTTGTGTGAAATAAGAAGAAACATACATACCTTCTTAGATGGATTGCTTTAGTTGATAAATCTTAGGCGCATTCGATTGACAATATCATTCCTTCAAGTCTATCCAAATTTGTGCTACAGTGTCAGCGTATAGGATTCTTGGACGGATGTTGGGTGAGACAGAATTGAGAATCCAACTGCCGACCAGATCGTTGCATTGCTCCAAGTTAGGAATGTCATTTTCCTCATGAGGTTTCGGTATGTTGCCGTCGACGAATCCGAGTTTGCTCTTGGCACGAAGGGCCATGGTGATGGCTTTGCTCCATGTGCCATAATTGTCTCTGGTGAGAAGAGGAGTGACGAGGATCGAAGATGGGCTATCGGAATGATGAATCAAGAACGGATCTGTTCTAGCTGCAGGGGAGGACAAGTGATGTCTGGGGCTGAAATCTGGATGGACATGTTGCTGGAATGTACCGTGGAGCTCTGATACCGTGTAAAATGAAAAGGCTTTTGTGAACTTCACACTACTAATTTCATTGATGTAATCGTAACATATATAATAATACAAGAGCAATAATAACAATATACAACTTAACAAAACAGAAGGGTCAAATAATATGGGATGACAGTTTGAGATGCCGTGGTGTGTTGGGGTTGAGATGGTTGAGCATTTGAATACGCCTAACATTCCGGGATTTGTCGATAATATTAAAATTCTCGAGTGGGTAGCGTTGTTGTAATTTGCTGTTTTTTTTCCAGTTTTCACCAACTTTATATTTTCTTCAAAAATGGTTGCTTTTATGGAAGCTCGAGATAAGAGATTATCCCTAGTTCTTACCCATTCTTGTTGTAGTTGAGCTGGCAGAGAAAGATGACAACCTTCAAAGGTCGGCATAACGGACCGTCTTGGAAATTTTTAGTTGTGTTGGAAGGCTCAACGCTCGACTCTCTTCTGACCTTAGTTAGGAGAAATCTAGGCCATGTATGGCAGTGAAGGCCATAATGGATGAGATTACGTTGGCAGCTATCAAAAGGATGAGACAGATTGTGCTATTTGTTTGGACGGGTTAGAGCTCGGCGAGGGCGTAAGAGAGAAGCCTTAGTCGGCCAGTACAAAATGACGACCGAAACAAAAGACAACGGCGAGATGGTGTATATGGATTGGTGGTACGACGATGAGATTGACTAGCCAAAGGTGGAGATTGACTGACAGGAATTTATTTGGGATACACGATAGAAAGATAACATAAACATAACATTATTCTAACAACTTAAAAATAAACATTAGAAAGAAAAATAATATTTATAGCTGATAAGTGTGTATTTTACACACTTATTTGGACTCTTTAAATTTGATTTGATAAATTATTCTCAAGTATTTGACGGAATTTGACATCTTTTGTGTAAGTGTGCAGAGAAATTATTTTAAACAGAACAAAATAAAGAGAAGTTAAGGAAAATAAAGAAAATTTGGAAAGTGATTGTTTTTTTTTATCTGGACCGTCAATTGAAGGAATCATTGATTCTAGCCCATTGATTTATCAAAAGAAAAGCCTTAGCTCTGTTCTGCGACTTGGGAGGTTGCCGATTGAGAGTAGCTGCGAGGGAGAGCTTTCGGCGATTTCTCCACAGAGCAGAAGGGTCGGCCATTGTCGGCGAACAGCGAGGAGCGATCATCGTTCGGCGACGGAGAGAGAAAGGCGACGATCCTGCGATTTTGGCAAGAGGCATTCGGCGATTGAAGACATTCTGTCTTCGGCGTAGTTTGCGATCCGGCGAACCTGGCGAGCAGCGTCTTTGATTTCGACAATTCTGGATTCGGCAGAGGCGGCGATTCTGGCGAGCTACGAATTCGGCGATTTGGAGGGCAAGCAGTAGGAACAGAAAAGAAAGAAAACATATGGATGAGACTTGTATCCGCTGTGGAAAACGTGCTGATTCCAGCATTTGACAAGCTAGAGAAATGGAGTGAACAAAAGAAGAGAGAGGGTGAGTTAAAGATTCAGCTGATTGAAAAAGAACGCGAGCTACAAGAAGCACAGATGCATCTGGAAGAGCTAATGGAAGAAATTGAAGAGGATTTGAAGATGAAGGAGAAGGAGGACGAGCTGAAAGTGAAAATGGGTTTGCAGGAGGAGAAGAAGAAGAAGTGATAGACATTCAGTGCTTGAAGGAAGCAGCGATCGATCTCTACGAAACATAGAGATCGATCGCTACACATATTTTGAAGGATGCCGCGATCGATCTCTGTAACTTGGCAGAGATCAATCGCTGATCAAAGTTAAATTTGGAAAGATGATGTGTTTTAATCCGAGCCGTTCGCTGGAGGACAGATTTAATCTCAACCATTGATCAAGTTAAAAGAAACTATTAAAAACCTAGCAGACCTAAATTGTGGGGGATCTTGGAGTCTGATTAGGAGGCCGCGACTGAGAGCATCACAGAGGCGATTTTCGTCGGCGATCAGGATATTTTCAATTTATTTTCTTTTTACTTCTACTGTTTCATTATGCAACAACTTAGTATTATTATTGTGTTTACTTCTATTTTAGCATGAATAAATTTCCTTGTTCTAGGTTTCGAAGTAACTTTTCTATGATTATTTATTTTTCTTAATTCAAGTATTTATTTCTTGTTTCTTTTCTGTTTGAGTATCATTCTGAACGTAATACTTAGGTTTGATTGTCCCAAAACCAGACTTTATGTTATTTCCTGATGCTAGAGCGAGAATTTTACCGTGCACTGAAATGTAAAAAATATATTATCCTTAAAAAGATCCTAGAAGACTAGATAGTAGGACTTTGAGTGGGAATAATAATTCTTGTTCCTAATGTATTCAATTATTCTCATGATAGACCGATAGGTTATAATTCGGTAGTTGAATAAGTTTGGTTTGCTCGACGAGAGGATTGATAAATATTTTCGTGAAATTACCATCAACACATAGAAATGTATTTAACTATTGAATTAGTCCCTATAATAGGATTAGCCTAAGTGAATCGGAACCCTGAATTTTCTCATCGTATAATAGAAATTCCATGGAGTGATCTTGGAATTGGCACAGATACAAGGACATAATGACTTGAGCTGTGTGAAATAAGAAGAAATAGACATACTTTCTTGTTTAATACTAGAGAGCGATTGCTTTAGTTGATAAATCTTAGGCGCATTCGATTGAGAATATCGTTCCTTCAAGTCTGTCCAGATTTGTGCTGCAGCGTTAGCGTATAGGATGCTTGGACGGATGTCGGGTGAGACAGAATTGAGAATCCAACTTCCGACCAGATCGTTGCATTGCTCCAAGTTAGGAATGCCATTTTCCTCATGAGGTTTCGGTATGTTGCCGTCGACAAATCCGAGTTTGCTCTTGGCACGAAGGGCCATGGTGATGGCTTTGCTCCATGTGCTATAATTGTCTCCGGTGAGAAGAGGAGTGACGAGGATCGAAGATGGGCTATCGGAATGATGAATCAAGAACGGATCTGTTCTAGCTGCAGGGGAGGACAAGTGATGTCTGGGGCTGAAATCTGGATGGACATGTTGCTGGAATGTACCGTGGAGCTCTGATACCGTGTAAAATGAAAAGGCTTTTGTGAACTTCACACTACTAATTTCATTGATGTAATCGTAACATATATAATAATACAAGAGCAATAATAACAATATACAACAACTTAACAAAACAGAAGGGTCAAATAATATGGGATGACAGTTTGAGATGCCGTGGTGTGGGGTTGAGATGGTTGAGATGGTTGAGCATTTGAATACGCCTAACATTCTGGGATTTGTCGATAATATTAAAATTCTCGAGTGGGTAGCGTTGTTGTAATTTGCTGTTTTTTTTCCACAGTTTTCACCAACTTTATATTTTCTTCAAAAATGGTTGCTTTTATGAAAGCTCGAGATAAGAGATTATCCCTAGTTCTTACCATTCTTGTTGTAGTTGAGCTGGCAGAGAAAGACGACGACCTTCAAAGATCGGCATAACAGACTGGCTTGGAAAATTTTTAGTTGCGTTGGAAGGCTCAGCGCTAGACTCTCTTCTGACCTTAGTTAGGAGAAATCTAGGCCGTGTATGGTAGCGAAGGCCATAATCAATGAGATTACGTTGGCAGCTATCAAAAGGATGAGACTGATTGTGCTATTTGTTTGGACGGGTTAGAGCTCGGCAAGGGCCTAAGAGAGAAGCCTCAGTCGGCTAGTTCAAAATGACGGCCAAAACAGAAGAAAACAGCGAGATGGTGTATATGGATTGGTGGTACGACGATGAGATTGACTAGCCAAAGGTGGAGATTGACTGACAGGAATTTATTTGGGATACACGATAGAAAGATAACATAAACATAACATTATTCTAACAACTTAAAAATAAACATTAGAAAGAAAAATAATATTTATAGCTGATAAGTGTGTATTTTACACACTTATTTGGACTCTTTAAATTGTTGATTGATAAATTATTCTCAAGTATTTGACGGAATTTGACATCTTTTGTGTAAGTGTGCAGAGAAATTATTTTAAACAGAACAAAATAAAGAGAAGTTAAGGAAAATAAAGAAAATTTGGAAAGTGATTGTTTTTTTTTATCTGGACCGTCAATTGAAGGAATCATTGATTCTAGCCCATTGATTTATCAAAAGAAAAGCCTTAGCTCTGTTCTGCGACTTGGGAGGTTGCCGATTGAGAGTAGCTGCGAGGGAGAGCTTTCGGCGATTTCTCCACAGAGCAGAAGGGTCGGCCATTGTCGGCGAACAGCGAGGAGCGATCATCGTTCGGCGACGGAGAGAGAAAGGCGACGATCCTGCGATTTTGGCAAGAGGCATTCGGCGATTGAAGACATTCTGTCTTCGGCGTAGTTTGCGATCCGGCGAACCTGGCGAGCAGCGTCTTTGATTTCGACAATTCTGGATTCGGCAGAGGCGGCGATGATTCTGGCGAGCTACGAATTCGGCGATTTGGAGGGCAAGCAGTAGGAACAGAAAAGAAAGAAAACATATGGATGAGACTTGTATCCGCTGTGGAAAACGTGCTGATTCCAGCATTTGACAAGCTAGAGAAATGGAGTGAACAAAAGAAGAGAGAGGGTGAGTTAAAGATTCAGCTGATTGAAAAAGAACGCGAGCTACAAGAAGCACAGATGCATCTGGAAGAGCTAATGGAAGAAATTGAAGAGGATTTGAAGATGAAGGAGAAGGAGGACGAGCTGAAAGTGAAAATGGGTTTGCAGGAGGAGAAGAAGAAGAAGTGATAGACATTCAGTGCTTGAAGGAAGCAGCGATCGATCTCTATGTTTCGTAGAGATCGATCGCTGCACATATTTTGAAGGATGCCGCGATCGATCTCTGTAACTTGGCAGAGATCAATCGCTGATCAAAGTTAAATTTGGAAAGATGATGTGTTTTAATCCGAGCCGTTCGCTGGAGGACAGATTTAATCTCAACCATTGATCAAGTTAAAAGAAACTATTAAAAACCTAGCAGACCTAAATTGTGGGGGATCTTGGAGTCTGATTAGGAGGCCGCGACTGAGAGCATCACAGAGGCGATTTTCGTCGGCGATCAGGATATTTTCAATTTTATTTTCTTTTTACTTCTACTGTTTCATTATGCAACAACTTAGTATTATTATTGTTGTTACTTCTATTTTAGCATGAACTAAATTTCCTTGTTCTAGGGTTCGAAGTAACTTTTCTATGATTATTTATTTTTCTTAATTCAAGTATTTAATTTCTTGTTTCTTTATCTGTGTTGAGTAATCTATTCTGAACGTAATACTTAGGTTTGATTGATCACCAAAACTAAGTACTTTAGGGTTGATTCGGGATGCGAGAGCGGAGAATTTAACCGTGCACTGAATATATTGCCTTAAAAAGGATCCTAGACTAGAGATAGTTAGGACGTTTGAGTGGTAATATAATTTCTTGTTCCTAATGTATTCAATTAATTCTCAGGATTAGAGACCGAGAGGTGATAATTCGTTAGTTGAATAAGTTTGTTTTTGCTCGAGAGAGATTGATAAATATTTTCGTGAAATTACCATCAACACATAGAAATAGGATTTAACTATTTGAATTAGGTCTAATAAATAGGATTAGCTAAGTGAAATCGGAACCCTGGAAATTTTCTCATCGTATAATTTTAATTCTTTATTTTCGAATACTTTATTTAAACTGCTCATAAATTTTATTTGAATTATTTTAATTTTAAAAATCTAAATCATTAAACCTATTATTTCTTTTCAAATTAAACTAATAATTAGATATTCAATATTTAACATAATTATTCCTCGTGGGATCGACACTCGTACTTTTACACACTTTATTACTTTTGCGACACGTGCACTTGCGTATCACGATTTTTCGCAACAAGTTTTTGGCGCCGTTGCCGGGGAATTAATTTTGTTATTATTGAATTATTTTATTTTAGTTTATATTTGAATTCTCTTTTGCTGCTAGGCTTAAATTACATTATTTGCACATTACAGGTGTATGCGAAAATTAGGTACTGCCAACCTAATCCCTATCGACCTTGAAATTGAACGAACCTGTCGCCGAAATCGAAGGGAAACAAAACTAGCAATTATGGCAGATGATCAAAACGCAAATCTACAACGGAGGGTTGAAGTGGCAGAGGTCGAACGGCGAACTTTGCTCAATTATGTTATGCCATCCATGGACGGGATTCAATCAGCAATTCGGAAACCTGCTATCACGTGCAACAATTTTGAAATAAAGCCGGGAACCATACAAATGATCCAGCAGTATCAATTCTGTGGTCTGCCTAACGAGGATCCAAAAGATCATATTGCAAGCTTCGTTGAGGTCTGTGACACGTTTAAATATCATAATGTTTCTGATGATGCTGTTAGGCTTAGGTTGTTTCCCTTTACACTAAGAGATCGCGCTAAAAACTGGTTAAATTCCTTACCTCCGGATTCAATTACAACGTGGAATGAATTAGTTCAAAGATTCCTATCTAAATTCTTTCCCTTTGAAAAAATGGCAAAACTTCGCAACGAAATTAACAACTTTAATCAATTCGATGGCGAGACGGTCTACGAAGCATGGGGCCGATTCAAGGAGCTTTTGAGAAAATGCCCCCAGCATGGTCTACCACAATGGATGCAAATACAGACATTCTTCATCGGCCTATCAAGTTCTACACGGACGCTTGTCAACTCAGCAGCTGGTGGATCACTATTATCTAAGACAGAAGTGGAGGCATTTAACCTGTTAGAAGAGTTATCCCTAACTAATGATCAGTGCCCGGTTGAACGTCAGATTTTGAGGAGGCAGTCAAATACCCCGGAAATAGAGGCGATAAAAGCATTGACTACGCAAATTGCATCCCTCACTCAGCACATTCAAGGAAATCAAGTTTCAGTTAATGCAATTCATTCTCCGATCAATCAATGTCAGTGGTGCCAAAGACCACATGCTAGTGAAAACTGTCAGCAAGGGAACCAAATGGCTAATAGTTCATCTGAACAAGCTCAATTTGTGGGAAATTATACTAGACCAACATACCAGAATTCAAGGAACTATTTTAATGGGGGGCGCAACAATCACCCAAATTTTTCATGGCAAAATCAGAACAACACCGTGCAATTACCTCAAGTGCCTCAGCAAGGACCACCAGTGCAGGAAAGGAAGGTTAATCTTGAAGAGTTAATTGCCAAAATGGGTGAGCGCACTAGTAATATGATTGCTGAAATGGGGGAGCACACCAATAAATTTATGGCTGAAACACGAACTACCTTGCAAAACCAGTCAGCTCAAATTCGAAGTTTAGAAACTCAAATGGGCCAGATGGCAGCTGCATTAAATGGACGCCCACAAGGTACGTTACCCAGTTCCACTGAAATCAACCCCAGAGCTCAGTGCAATGCCATCACACTTAGAAGTGGAGCAGTGATTGAAAATTATACCAAAGAAAATAAAAAAGTGGTCACACATGACGGAGTGCATTCGTCATCATCCGAGTCCACACCAAAGGATCAAGAGCTACAGGAAGCTCCACCCCACATCCCAAAGGAAATTATCCCAAAAGTCCCTTTCCCACAACGCCTGAAAAATGCAAATTTGGATAAGCAGTTTGAAAAATTCTTGAAAGTGTTCAAACAATTACACATCAACATCCCGTTCGCTGAGGCACTGGAGCAAATGCCTAAATATGCCAAATTTGTAAAAGATATTTTGTCTCATAAGCGTAAGATCGAAGACGGCAGTACAATCGCTTTGACTGAAGAATGCAGTGCTATTATTCAACGGAAGCTTCCACAAAAACTGAAAGACCCAGGGAGTTTCACTATTCCATGCGAAATTGGGGATTTTATATTTGAAAGGGCACTTTGTGATTTAGGAGCCAGCATTAACCTGATGCCTCTATCCATATTTCGGAGGCTTGGTATTGGTGAAGCAAAGCCCACCAGTGTAATCCTACAGATGGCTGATCGCTCTATAAAGCATCCGTATGGGATGATTGAAGATGTCCTTGTCAAAGTCGACAAGTTTATTTTTCCTGCTGATTTCTTGATTCTTGATATGGACGAAGACCGAGGCCTCCCGATAATATTAGGTCGACCATTTTTAGCAACAGGAGGAGCTGTAATTGATCTCAGAAAAGGAGAGCTTAGATTGCACGTACAAGATGAAGCTGTCACATTCAAGGTGTATAAATCATTGGAGTGCCCAATAGAGGCTTCACGTCAACCAAACAATTTTCTTGAGTCTAATGGGAAGCAGTATGTTGAAAGTTTGGGGGAGTCGCCATTACGGGTCCTACCACATATAAAGAAACCACCCGACGACAACAAGCTTTTAGCGAATGAGAAGTTCACAAATGGGCAAAGATTGACACCATATTGGGACGATACATTTCAACATGCAAAGCCAATCATATACCCCGACCCAACATGACAGAATATGGTGTCGGGCTGTTGACATTAAAACAAGCGCTCGGTGGGAGGCAACCCACCTAAGTATCCTTTTAATTCGTTATTTCAATTTTTGTTTGCATTAGTTTTGTTTATTTTTATTTCATGTTATTAGTATTAAAAAAAAAAAAAAAAAAAAAAAAAAAAAAAAAAAAAAAAAAGCTCCTCTGCTCGATTGTTCCTTCGACCGAAACTCCACCACACTACTGCCAAGCCCCATATGAGGTACACTATCCCCTTTCCTATTTTTCGTAGATGCTTTATTTACATTGGGGACAATGTTTATATTAAGTTTGGGGGGGTTTTTATTTAGATATTATTTTAAATTTATAAAACATGTTTAGATTAGTAAGTCTGCTTAATATTTTGAATCCTATGGTATGATTATTTATTTCAATTGTTTAAAGTGTCGATGATTGCACCTTTGATAAATGCATGTTTCAACTTCTGAATAGATTCTGAGATAGTACGATTTGTGGTAGTAGCATTGATTGGAATTTAGGAAGTTAGAATTGTTGTGTGGAAATGTTCATTCTTATTTAATTTAACTGATAATGATATAAATGGTGTGTTTGAGATGAGAGCCTAACACAGGAAGGGAGTGCTGAGTGTAAACAATGCAAGGGAGTGGCTTCATTAATTTAGTGGGTGATTAGTGGAGGTATTTAAATGTCCTGGTTTTGCCCTGCATTATGTACAAATTATGATTTGCAGAAAGAAGAAATAAGAGATGACTAGGGCCATGGTTTTGATCGTTTGAGCCTTTATTGACATACCTCATTGGTGTCATTAAAATGGCACCCTAGTCTATATTTGAACTTCATTTACCACGATTTTGTCAACATAACTTAGCTACCTGAAATTATTTTGACTATCCTCTGTATTGAGCACAGGGTTGTTGGTACATATTATGGGGAGAGTTGGACAAACAGTAGTGGTGAGAATCAGAACTAATTCTTTTGTCAATGGTCTAAGTTGTGTATTTGAGATTTTATTGTTAAAAAAAAAAAAAAAAAAAAAAAAAAAAAAAAAAAAAAAAACAAAAAAAAAAAAAAAAAAAAAAAAAAAAAGCTCCTCTGCTCGATTGTTCCTTCGACCGAAACTCCACCACACTACTGCCAAGCCCATATGAGGTACACTATCCCCTTTCCTATTTTTCGTAGATGCTTTATTTACATTGGGGACAATGTTTATATTAAGTTTGGGGGGGTTTTTATTTAGATATTATTTTAATTTATAAACATGTTTAGATTAGTAAGTCTGCTTAATATTTTGAATCCTATGGTATGATTATTTATTTCAATTGTTTAAAGTGTCGATGATTGCACCTTTGATAAATGCATGTTTCAACTTCTGAATAGATTCTGAGATAGTACGATTTGTGGTAGTAGCATTGATTGGAATTTAGGAAGTTAGAATTGTTGTGTGGAAATGTTCATTCTTATTTAAATTTAACTGATAATGATATAAATTGTTGTCTTGAGATCGAGAGCCTAAACACAGTAAGGGAGTGCTTGAGTGTAAACACTGAAAGGGAGTGAGCTCCATTTAAATTTAGTGAGTGATTAGTGAGTATTAAATTGTTCCTGGTTTTGCCCTGCATTCATGAATACAAATTATGATTTTTGCAGAAATAAGAGAATGACTTAGGCCATTTTTGATTCGTTTGAGCCTTTATTGACATACCTCATTTGTGTCATTTAAATGGCACCCCTAGTCTCCTATTTGAACCTTCATTTACCACTATTTTGTCAACCATAACTTAGCCTACCCTGAAATTATTTTGACTATCCTATTTATTGAGCACAGGGTTGTTGGTACATATTATGGGGAGAGTTGGACAAAGTAGTGGTGAGAATCAGAACTAATTCTTTTGTCAATTGTCTAAGTTGTAGTATTTTGAGATTTTATTGTTAAAAAAAAAAAAAAAAAAAAAAAAAAAAAAAAAAAAAAAAAAAAAAAAAAAAAAGAGAAAAATTCAAAGTTAGTAGAAAGTTGAATTGTTCACTAGTAGAACAATTTTTTATGTGCTATTTAATTTGTTGTTCTCATCATTATTTGTATTTTATGTTTGTTAGTAAAGACATTGACAAAGGAGTTAGTTTTGAAAAATAGAGAGTGAGACAAGTTTGGGGGGATTATTGAGTTAACTGATTAGAAAAGAGTTCAAGTGAGTGTAAGGAGTGAGGGTGGCATAAGGATGGATTGTGCTCTAGAGTTTCGCTTGAATCCAAAAATTTCCTACCTTATAAACCCGACCTTACATTACAAGCTTAATTAAAGACCTATCGACTTTTATTCTGTTTATTCATATTTGTTATTAGTGAATAATGGGCAAGACTGATAAACAATAAGAGTGGATGGAGTGACCCTGAGAGGTATTTTTGATTTCCCTTCTCATAAGACACAATTATAGATTTATCAGTTAAACGAGAATGAGTTTGAGCATGTACACACACAAGAATTTCTGATTAAGTTTCTTTCAATGTGATATCATGAGTTGTATTATTGAAAGTGTTTATTTAGATGGTTTATTTGCATGCAAATATCAAGCTGAGACGAAATACTGCGAACTATGATTTAGATAATTTTACCATGGAAATTTTAAATATTTTGCAGACTTAAATTCCTGGATGAACTTTACTAGATTTCTATGCTTATTTTTGTTCGCTTGAGGACGAGCTTTCATTCAAGTTTGGGGGTGTGATAAGTGTGTATTTTACACACTTATTTGGACTCTTTAAATTTGATTTGATAAATTATTCTCAAGTATTTGACGGAATTTGACATCTTTTGTGTAAGTGTGCAGAGAAATTATTTTAAACAGAACAAAATAAAGAGAAGTTAAGGAAAATAAAGAAAATTTGGAAAGTGATTGTTTTTTTTTATCTGGACTGTCAATTGAAGGAATCATTGATTCTAGCCCATTGATTTATCAAAAGAAAAGCCTTAGCTCTGTTCTGCGACTTGGGAGGTTGCCGATTGAGAGTAGCTGCGAGGGAGAGCTTTCGGCGATTTCTCCACAGAGCAGAAGGGTCGGCCATTGTCGACGAACAGCGAGGAGCGATCATCGTTCGGCGACGGAGAGAGAAAGCCGACGATCCTGCGATTTTGGCAAGAGGCATTCGGCGATTGAAGACATTCTGTCTTCGGCGTAGTTTGCGATCCGGCGAACCTGGCTAGCAGCGTCTCTGATTTCGACAATTCTGGATTCGGCAGAGGCGGCGATTCTGGCGAGCTACGAATTCGGCGATTTGGAGGGCAAGCAGTAGGAACAGAAAAGAAAGAAAACATATGGATGAGACTTGTATCCGCTGTGGAAAACGTGCTGATTCCAGCATTTGACAAGCTAGAGAAATGGAGTGAACAAAAGAAGAGAGAGGGTGAGTTAAAGATTCAGCTGATTGAAAAAGAACGCGAGCTACAAGAAGCACAGGTGCATCTGGAAGAGCTAATGGAAGAAATTGAAGAGAATTTGAAGATGAAGGAGAAGGAGGACGAGCTGAAAGTGAAAATGGGTTTGCAGGAGGAGAAGAAGAAGAAGTGATAGACATTCAGTGCTTGAAGGAAGCAGCGATCGATCTCTACGAAACATAGAGATCGATCGCTACACATATTTTGAAGGATGCCGCGATCGATCTCTGTAACTTGGCAGAGATCAATCGCTGATCAAAGTTAAATTTGGAAAGATGATGTGTTTTAATCCGAGCCGTTCGCTGGAGGACAGATTTAATCTCAACCATTGATCAAGTTAAAAGAAACTATTAAAAACCTAGCAGACCTAAATTGTGGGGGATCTTGGAGTCTGATTAGGAGGCCGCGACTGAGAGCATCACAGAGGCGATTTTCGTCGACGATCAGGATATTTTCAATTTTATTTTCTTTTTACTTCTACTGTTTCATTATGCAACAACTTAGTATTATTATTGTTGTTTACTTCTATTTTAGCATGAACTAAATTTCCTTGTTCTAGGGTTTCGACGTAACTTTTCTATGATTATTTATTTTTCTTAATTCAAGTATTTAATTTCTTGTTTCTTTATCTGTGTTGAGTAATCTATTCTGAACGTAATACTTAGGTTTGATTGATCACCAAAACTAAGTACTTTAGGGTTGATTCGGGATGCGAGAGTGGAGAATTTAACCGTGCACTGAATAGATTGCCTTAAAAAGGATCCTAGACTAGAGATAGTTAGGACGTTTGAGTGGTAATATAATTTCTTGTTCCTAATGTATTCAATTAATTCTCAGGATTAGAGACCGAGAGGTGATAATTCGTTAGTTGAATAAGTTTGTTTTTGCTCGAGAAAGATTGATAAATATTTTCGTGAAATTACCATCAACACATAGAAATAGGATTTAACTATTTGAATTAGGTCTAATAAATAGGATTAGCTAAGTGAAATCGGAACCCTGGAAATTTTCTCATCGTATAATCTTAATTCTTTATTTTCGAATACTTTATTTAAACTGCTCATAAATTTTATTTGAATTATTTTAATTTTAAAAATCTAAATCATTAAACCTATTATTTCTTTTCAAATTAAACTAATAATTAGATATTCAATATTTAACATAATTATTCCTCGTGGGATCGACACTCGTACTTTTACACACTTTATTACTTTTGCGACACGTGCACTTGCGTATCACGATTTTTCGCAACAATAGCACAAATATAAAAATATGTATCCAAGTTCATGTTCATGTTCATAAACTATATTTTTACAGATTTGATTATAAAACTTTATACAAACTAAACTCATTTGATTTTGCCATAAACCATTGAGAATCTTTGGTACATGTTTATGAAAATTCAGCAGAACCATTTCCAAAATTGATCATCAAGCTAGATGCTACCCATTTCCAAAATTGATACAACCAAAGAGATTTCATTGGATTTGAAGGTGGGAATCCCAAGAACTTCATT
Source organism: Begonia masoniana (assembly GCA_022432975.1). Classification (NCBI taxonomy): domain Eukaryota; kingdom Viridiplantae; phylum Streptophyta; class Magnoliopsida; order Cucurbitales; family Begoniaceae; genus Begonia; species Begonia masoniana. Next base: position 27,942,791 of record CM039513.1, on the reverse strand, counting down.
TGAAGATGTCACAAGTCACTTTCCTCTCAACTTCAAACTTCTATAAGTAGCAAAGATATATATTGCAAAATCAAAGTGGGGACAAATTTGTAATTACAGAGGTTAAAAACGTCATTTGAAGATGGACTATGATTTCAAAATTTTAGGTAACAAAAACAATGGACTATGATTTCAAAATAATTAACCTACCAACAAATTATAAAACATTGTAGAGCGCATAGCCTTTAAAAAACTAGTTATGAATCATTATTACCAACTTCTATAAAAGAAATTCAAATGGCTACAATTAAGTCAGATGAAGAATAAATTAAATAATAATAATAAAACAAAGTTGGATATGCTTAAAATATATTCACAAAATTTCTCACATAATTAATTGAAAACTCATCTTGTTGTTACAAGTACTTGAGTTACAGACGAGGTTATGAACAAAACAAGATCAAAGTTGACCAACAAGAACTTGAGTTATACCTATTCTGGGATTTGGATGAACAAAAGATTCAACGAAGTGAAAACTCTCACCCGGATTTTTTGGAAACAGCAATAACATTAAAGTTAAGAGACTCTGGATTTTTTAGGATCATGCCCTGTATAACTTTGGCTGAATCCTGCGATATTGTGCAAATTGTTACTAGATATTTCAAAAATATAATGCGAGAAATAATGATAAATGAAGATAACTCACAAATGATTTCATTATGCAAAAGTACAATAGAATATGTCTTTACATATTCAGATGAGTGCCTGTGCATACAAAACTAACAACAGAAACTTATATGTATCGATGTATGTATACCTTCAATAAACTCTCAGGCGAGGCTGCGCCATGGGATATTGGTCCTTGCTTTCGTCCATCGAGCTCGTAAAGTTCCCCTACAAGAGTCAGAGTGACATTAATATGAAGCGACAGTTTTAACTAGGCATCTCCAAGAAATGAAAATGCATAGGACGAACAAGAAAAAGAAAGTGTGTCATAGAGATAGTTATTTCATTGAATATATACCATCCACACACGTAAAGCAGATAAAATGAGTATCAACAATCTCTGAAGCCTGCAAAAAAAAAAAAAAATCAACATTGAAAAAAGAATCGAAGTTATTTCCAAAAAAAAATCAACATTGAAAAGAGAATCGAAGTTATTTGAGGAAAGAGAGTTCAAATGGAAAATACCCATTATGAATGGAAACTTTGCTCTTGTATTGTTCTTTTAAACTTTCACATTTTTCAAAACTGTAGGCTCCTAGAAATTTACCTCTGTATCGCCAGCGGTAGCTGCTACAGAATGAGCGACTTCCATTTCCCTGTCTGTCTCTAAATATGCTGCACGCTGAAGAATTGGATGAAGTACATAAAGCAGTGAGTGGCGGGAATGAAATAATATAAGATATAAAATCAACAAAGACACAGAGAGACTATGATTTTTCTTCCTTTTTAATATTTATTATTTAATATAATTTTAATAAGAGGGAAAGAAATAGGACCTCCATTGGATCCATGTTTGCAGTTGTTTTGAAGAACTTATCCAAGAATGATCCTTCCACTTGAGACAACAAAAAAAATTATAGATCAAAATTTTCATAATATTTGTTATAAACAAACATCTATATGCCTAATACTTGCTGTCAAATTAAACTAATCACGAATCAATGTAGAAAGACAAAATTTTACATTGATCCAGTAGCAGTAACTTTATTTCATGAAGAAATTTTTTGTTGAAGCACTCTCAAAAAACACGTGAATCATTTGAAAGATGAAACAAAGTCATGTAGGGGAAAGAGCCTAAATTTTATAGAATTAATACAAAATAAATTATTCATACAAAAAAAAAGGATACTGAAGTCCTACTGTACAGTAATGGCAGAGCAGCCACACCTCTCCAAATTTATTTTTTCTCAGCGAAGTGCCCAAAAAATGTCTCTACATTGATCAACTAGCAGTAACTTTATACCATGAATAAATGTTTTGTTGAGAAGTTCTTCAGGAGAAACAAGTATAAATCCCTGGAAAGATGATATCAAAACTCAATCTGAAAAAAAAAGGACTAAACTTACAAAGTTTTATTTCCGAAGTAATGTTCCCAATGGCATGAAGGAGCCCAATAGTTCCACAAGCATTGCCAACAGTTTGTTTCATGAAATAAACTCTATCACTCACCTCCTACAGTAATAAATTATCTACGATAAGAAAACAATAAATGTTTGCATTCTTTCCTCAAATCGAATACAAATAAATGTAATGTAGCAAAGAGAGTATTAATTCCATACTTTTATCCAAAGCATTGAAAAAATACATGTTTAAATAAATGTCCTTTTTCTTCATTCATCATTGAACCAATACTACCGTTCACCAATTATACCAGCTTGCCTCTAATATCCTCACTGAGGGGAGATACAGAAAGTAATTATGAAATACATAACTAAACACTACCGTGCTGCTACAATTGTAAGGAGAGTGTGTTTAAAAATAATAATAAAAAAAATGGAAATAATTGAGAATATCCAATACCTAGAGGTGCGTACAGAAATTAAATAAGATTAATTTACTTGCATAGTACTCACCCTCTTTACATTCTCCTGCTGTAATCTTTCTTCTTCACTCTGGCATCATTTGAAACTTTTTAATATGAGAAAGAGAAGTTGCTTCATGTTTGCATTATACAAAAAAGGAACGACATAAACACATTCAAGAGATTTAATCAATATGAACCTGCTGTGTTATTGGATAAAGAAATAATACAGCAAGTACAGGCTTTGGAACCATTTCCAAGAGTTCGTCATCAAAGCCATACACATCGCAGCACTCTGCCCCGTCTTCTGGCAGACCAAGACCCCAGAGAAACTGTTGAAAAAATTGAGAAAGATGATGTACGTTTGTTAATTACATTCACGCACATTTAAGACTCTAAAACAATTTAACCTAAAAAGACCCCAAACTGACTCAAGTTTCCAGAAATTAAGGATTTAAGCTTATTTTTCAAATATGGAAATATAAGCCAATGGTCGGACGATCACTTTTACGGACTCCATAGATATCAATTCAGGTGAAAATGTCATTAATCTGAAACATGTTAAAGTCAAATGTTTTATTTTCTCTCATCCATTTCGAGTTCTTTCTCAATTTAAATTCAACGAGAGAGAGAGTGAAACTTGAGCACAAATGATTTCTAGCCATATCTAACGGAAATAAGTTCAATCATTCACATCAATCTCTCATACAGCTGCAACTCATTTTCGATTTCAAGGGAAAAAACAGATAAACATATAATTTAAAAAATTCAAACAAAATGAAGAGAGTATATGATAATCTCTCCAAGATTTCCAGTAAACAAGCGACATGCAAAACGGCAATACCAAATCTTCAAACAAATGATTTCTTTTCCTCTTGTTTCCAAAATTTTCTAGAATCCAAACAGAAATCAAGTGCCATTGCAAAACATAGTATCTCAAAGTACGCGTAACAGAGTAAAAAAAAAATGGCGTTACCTGATTCATAACATCAGGATTAGCTTCAAGAGGAAGCCACCTTTTAGTTGAAGGGCTTTCGTCTAGCGTAGCCATCGCTTTTCCGTCTCTTTTCTCACTTCTTTCCACAATTCACCGCTTTACTGGTGGGAGAATAACAGAACTAGGGCTTAGACCAGCAGCTTTGAGGAAGAAAAGAAATGGATCTTCTTACCTCCTTATATAGGTTTGTCTTTAGAGAAAGGTCATCACAGTTATGGGCCCAACTCTGGCCCATATACAAAAACTACTTCCAAAAACTGTTTAACTAAGAAACTTAAAAAAAAAACTATTTTAACAATTAATGTTTTATACGTCGAAATGGCTTTGCTTTATAATTTTTACAAAACTACTCTCGTTGTATAGTCTTTAGATAAAAAGGTTTTCACAGTTATGGACCCAAGTCTGACCCATATAAAAAAACTACTTCAAAACACTGCTTCAAAAAACTGCTTATATTAGAAAATTAAAAAAAAAAAGTATTTTTGCCATGATTGTTTTATTTATTAAAATAGTTTTTGGAATTTTACACTGAATTATATTATCATTATAAATTAAGGAAGCACTTGTAGAGAGCTCTTCTACACTTGTTAGCTTAGTTACATTCAATTAATGATTCGACTCCATTTTCACCATTTATCGACCGGTCGAATCCAAGTCCAGTTGTGATTTAGCACAATTAGACAATCAAAGAGGATTCCGATTCATGTCCTTGTACAACAGATATCGCGTCCGGGTTTTGCCTAGAGCTGCATACCTGTAAAACGAAAGTTGATTAAATTAAAACGTGTTTTTCGTGGGAAAAAAAGTGTTTAGTTATGCATCGAATGATCTACCACTGAGGCACGAAGGGCGCCATCCAAATCACGTCCCCGGCTTGAACAGGGTACCTGTTTCAAAGAAACCAACTATTTCCATGAGTAAGCCTGCACAAAAAATCAGATTGTCGGGTCAACTATGAAACTCGACGGCTAACTCCATATTCGTATTCCCTCTCCCGTCTTAAACAAGGCTATATGGAGTGTAGCTACGCATTTTCGTATCTTCTTAACCCGGAAGACTGGGTAGCTCGATTAGATATGGCGTGCACATAGCAAACTAATAATGGTGGTAGCCAGTTTAGATCTTTCATTGGCCAAAAAGGCCAACAACTAGAGAAGAACGAACAAGCTTTTCCTAGACGAAAAACGGATTTCTGCAACTATACAAGGTTGAACATAAATATTGGTTTTCAAATTCTCGAACCAATAATTGTATCGACCGAAAAAATGTCTGTGTAACGCCTAATTGCTTCTGTTTATGAAGAAATGCTTACCAGCTATCTCCTAAGCGATAGATACCCTGCCCCTCCAGCAGCAATAAACCATGCTGATTATAATGAACCTCCTATCCACCACAGAAAACAAGAACAATTGCAAGATCACGGGTTTGATGAACTAGTCGACAGAGCTTAGAGAGAGAGAGAGAGAGAGAGAGAGAATTGAAATTGAGAAATCAACAAATACCTTAACGACAAGAAACTCTCCTGGTTGGAAATCCATGATCTGCAACAAAGGAAGTAGTTGAAGTACTAGGAAAAGACATGGCTAAAACAAGAAGGAATCAGAGTATAACTCATGTCTTACATGGACATTAAAGTCAAATGGCATAGACATGGGAAGAAGTTTCCTCAGTTCAAATACCTGGTAATCAAAAAAGTCAAAAACTTCACTGACCATTTTTCTAAAATTATACTTTCATTCGGTTAAGAAATTATGAATCGAAAAACTTCAAGCCTTGCCTCCCCTGGAGTTTCAAGGAGCGGCTGCTCGTCTGTTGAACCAACAATATGATGAGTAAAGTGATTAGGCGACAAAATATCATACCTGGAAGCAACAAAACTCTTAAGAACTTATGACAACTAAAAGCACAGCTCCTAGCTAGCATTACAAGCCAAATTATGTTTTTTGTCAAAGGAAAACTAACCTTCTCTCAAATATGACCAGAGTTGCAGATTTATCACAAGTGAGAGTATGGTCAAACTTACTAGGCATATAAGCATAAGAATCCACCTGCATTTTAGGCATAATATAGGGCTTCAAACTTTCATTGAACATAAATACACAAATTATAAGAGCATTACCACCTTGCCCAATTTTCTGTCTCACTCTCCATCTGTCTCATCAAATCACTAGACACTGTGACTCCTGTTTTCCCTCCAACTCACCAAAATGTAACCAATTCTAATAACCTTGTAATCCGACATATTTCCCATTTGAAAAAATTTCACATACCACTCATTTTAAACACCTATTTCCTTTTCCCCAAACTCTAAACATCTTTCACCCGTAAAATAACCCTCACACAAATCAAACTCTAAATAATCAGCCAAGTTTCTTTACAAAGACTATCTGGGGAATCGACAAATCTTGGGAACTACAATGGGCACAGCTCAAAACTAATGACGGGGAGTAAAATGACAAACCCATTATAGAGTAACTAATGAGCCTTTAGTCATTAAATTTCATGATAAAATTTTATCAGGAGTATATTAGTTTGTTATTTGTCATTATTTTTGTCTGATTGCATTGGTTAGTGTTACTAGACCGAGTTAGCGTTGTAAATGGAGGTGTTGTTTCCTCAATAATTATGTCATTGGGCAAGTTGTGAGAGAATTATATTTGCTTCTTATGATGGTGCTTGTACATCAAACTTATGTAGATGTGATTTTCTTTCTATTTAAATGTGCGATTGAACAATTTATAGTAAAAATTTAATAAAAATTTATAACATAATTTCATTTGCACAGTAATACAAGCATCCCATGTAACAAAAAAAATGGTAAATTATTAAACAAATTAACAAACAAGATCCTTAATATGAAAACTCGTCCCCAAACAAGACTTAAACAAATTCAAATAGACAAAAGGTAACAGCAATAAAATTGTTTACTCCTAAAAAAATCAAAAGAACTTTGAGTGGAAAAAATATTTCTTTTACGCATAATAAAAGTAAAATTTGGATAATAAGACACATTTTAATTAAAAGACTTAATCTGAGTTGAACAAAGGTTGACATTTCATTATGGACATTGGTTTAGGTGTAATTATTGCAATTGACAATGTTTGACCCGTATAATCCGAGCGGAAAGATATACTTCGAGCATAATTCATTGAATTTAAAGAGTAATAAAAAAATACAACAACTAGAATTCTTAACCAAAAAGAATTCAATTGCAAATTAATTTTCCTTACCATTAGTTTTTTACTTTTGTCAGAAGTATTAGTTAGTTGTATCGCACCTTGAACCACAAACACGAACCTAAGATGAAGAATGCATAAACAGAAGACGAAAAAAAGCTTACAACATTTCAGATGTTTATATAAACCTAACTATTAAAAATGAGAACATGATTAGCAAAGAAGAAGACTGAAAAAACAATTTTAAAGTCCATACCTCTCCACTCCAGATGGGGGCCGTCCTGATTTTGAATTGTCTGAGTAAAATAAGGATATATCAATAGTTGAAAGACTTTATTTCACAAGGCAGTACAAGATGATGCTCAAAAATAAGCTTTGTTAATTTAATCAAACCTCCCATCTTTGCTAGGTACATTGCAAAGTTTGAGCCCATTGCAGGAGTAATCAAATAAGCCCCCAATGTGTTAGTCCTGTGAAAGAAAGTAGTAATCTCGGTAACAGTTAAAAAAAAAAAATCAAACTTCGTAAATTTGATGGAAATGGAAAGTCAAATTTACCAATCAGGCAAAGGGCTAAATACATGGCTTTCGGGAGTTATTAAGGCATGATCCCTTTTGTAAATGCTGCGCGTGAAACCTGGTAAATCTGAAAAGAAAACAAATACAAATCTCCTGAAGCTAAACATCTTTTTGGTAGCTTTAAATTAGTCAATTATGTTAGAACAAATCAGTGAAAACTATTCAAAAATGGTTTGACAGATTTAGTTTGAACAAAACAAGAAAGTTTCAACTAAAAAAATTGATATGCTTGACTTCATATTTATTTTGATTCATAATAACCCTTTTTCATTTTCATTTTATTAGCTCCTAACCATATGAAATGCGAGAAAAGATCCAAATCAATCACAATGCCGCATCGTCGTGGATAAAATAAAAGTAAAACATATTGTGTTCACCCATTACCAATGAATAGGCACAAAAAAAGGCAGAGTTCAAATAAAAGAAGATGAAATGATTGTTTTGGGGATGATTTTTTCTGTTCATTTTCTTCAACATGACAATAGAGTAATATTAAATCTCTGTTCAATTTTATCATGAGTTAGATTAAATGATAATATCAATGAAAAGAAAACAAGTCCCCTCTTAACCTCCAAAAAAATTTCTTTCACTAAAGAGACAAACAGTGGAAAAAATAAAACAATTTACAGTGCTATGTTTCTCCATGAATTACCAAGATAGAACATTTCTACTTCCCTGAGACAGCAAAAAACTTGAAGAAACTTTATGCACAGTTGTTTTCAAAATAACATAATCGTTTCCCCCCGATACCATTTCTCCAAACCCATTAACATCCATTTTCTAAAAGATTAACAGATGAATAAACGAGAAAATAAAATTGATTCCGAACCTTGAAGATGTAACGGAGAAAGTGTGGGATTATTAACTTTCCAATACATGGATTTCGAGTCATCCTCCAAGGAGATAATCGACGGCGCAGAGCAAAACCCTTCTTCGCCCACTGCTACCTTAAGCAAACCTGAGATAAACCCACAAAATAACCCAACTGAAAAGCTGCTCTGAAAATCCTCTCTCTGTTTTTCATTTTTTGTTTTCGGTCATCGAATCCAAGCAAATAATAAGTTCACGCGGTTTAACAATCAAAACTCCATATTGAACTCCCAAACGACAGCGACGAACAGGAGTTTTCAGGCAAGCAAAAAAAAAAAACGAAGAGAGCATGAGCAGAAACGTACAAATGGCGGTGACAATAGAAATAACTGATCGGCCGGAGAATAGTGATAGATTCGGCATCGTAAAAACGAACGGAAGTTGAGCCGAGAGGCTTCCAACGTAGCAGAGAAAGATGAGACGAAGGGCAAACACAGTCAGCCATAGAAGTGGCTCGAGCAGTGATTGGATTGGACGCTTGTGACTTGGAATTCCATTTGGGTTTGAGTCACGTGCTCTCTTGTGGTTTCATAAATGACGTCGTTTCATAAAATGACGTCATATTTTAATATGGTGTACTTAACCAGTAACAATGATGTCCGACTCTTATTCATGGATAAAAACAACCTATGTCACGCTTTTTTCATGCAAAACAATTTTAACTTAACTTAGTTAGTTTGACTCACTCTCTTTCGTGTACACACTCAATTACGCGCTAGATTCCGAACACATTTCAATTTGACTGTCTTCTTAACTTTGAATTACAGCATGATATATTGAATTCATAGAAAATTAAGTGAGTCAGAATAATCGCGTCAGTTAAATGACCATTACAAGCTAAAAAAGTGAGATGTTTGATAATTTAATATAACAGTGGCTATTTGTTAACGCTCCAAAATATAAATATAATTTTGCCCAAAAAATTGTTGTAGGACGTGAATTGTGTCTAACCTGCAAGTACATAGACTACGTTGCACTTCGTTAACGAATAAAATTACAATTAATAATGTCTCGAGGGTATTCAAAATGTTACTTTTATAAATTCAATGAAGTTTGCTGATTAATAAAAGGGTAAAATGTAAAATCTGGATTAAACTTTAAGTCAAGTGCAAAAAATGGATCAAACAAATTTTTCGTGCAAAAAATGGCTCAAAGTATCGAAAATAGACAACAAATAGATTCGCGGCAAACCGATATGCCCCCGCGGAGAGTTTTCTGAAGGAGAATGGTTTGCCGCATGCGGAGAACAACAAACCGTTCTCACTGAGGGGGCACTTATGAGGGTGAAGACCCCCCACGCACAGTGAAAAGGGTTTGCCTCATGGTGAGAACTGTAAACCGTTCTCACCGAGGGGGCACTTGTGAGGGTGAAGACCCTCCGCGTTCACGTTCCCCTCACATGCTCTCATTTCGTGGTGATCATCTAAACTTCAAACCGCCATAACTTTTAATACGGGTATCCGTTTTGAACTGTTAAAATATCAAATTGAAGCTATCGTCGAGGCCCACACATTGCATGCCTTTTCGGGCCCAAAATTATCGTTTAGCCCTTCAATTCGACATCCGAAGATTTTACAAACTATTTTCTGTATTATTTGATTTTATTATAATTTCCTTAAATAGTTATCTATTTTATTTAGGATTGTATTCCGAATTCGACAATTATTATTCAAGATTCTAAAATTAACGTTATTATCCTTAAATAGTTAGCTCCTTTAACTTCATAATTATTATTCAAGATTCGACAATTATTTGTCACAATTATTATTTAAGATTCGACAATTATTATTTAAGATCCTGAAATTAACGTTATTATCCTTAAATAGTTAGCTACTTTAACTTCAGAATTTTGAATAATAATTGTCGAATTTGGAATACAACCTTAAATAAAATAACTAACTATTTAAGGAAATTATAATAAAAGCAAATAATACAGAAAATAATTTGTAAAATCTTTCAGATGTTGAATTGAAGGCCTAAATGATTAAATTTGGGCTTGAAAAGGCATGGAATGTGTGGGCCTCGACGAGAGCTTCAATTTGATATCTTAATGGTCCAAAACGGATACTTGTAGCAAAAGTTATGGCCGTTTGAAGTTTAGATGATCACGTGAGGGGCACAAAATAAGGGCACGTGAGGGGCACGTGAACGCGGAGGGTCTTCACCCTCACAAGTGCCCCTTCGGTGAGAACAGTTTGTCGTTCTCATCATGCGGCAAACCGTTCTCACTGTGCGCGGGGAGTATTCACCCTCACAAGTGCAAGTGCCCCCCTCAGTGAGAACGGTTTGTTATTCTCCGCAAGCGGTAAACCGTTCTCTTTCAGAAAACTCTCCGCGGGGGCATATTGGTTTGCCGCGAATTCATTTTTTGTCCATTTTCGATACTTTGAGTCCTTTTTTGCACGAAAAATTTGTTTGATCTATTTTTTTAACGAAAAATTGTTGTAGGACGTGAATTGTCTCTAACCTGTAAGTACATAGACTACGATGCACTTCGTTAACGAATAAAATTACAATTAATAATGTCTCGATGATATTCAAAATGTTACTTTTATAAATTCAATGAAGTTTGCTGATTAATAAAATGATTGATTCACATTTACATGATCGTTATTTCTATCTTGCATGATCGTTGTCTTTGTTTCTTGGTTAAGTAAAAAATGTCACAATAGCTATGGAAATGTCAAAATTACCCCTGATTTTCCATAAACTTCTTGGCGTTGGCATAAACTTCTTTGAGGTACCCTCTAAACCTGGACATGTTCAATTTGACGCCTTGTTGCCTCAAGTAAATATTGACGTTGCTCGTCATCCAGTTCTCCCCTTTGAACGCCGGCGCATTCCTGATCACCGGATCTTCCTCCCTGAATTTCTCCGACAAGGTGCTTTCGTTGTACCCAATTCTGTATTCTACGTACTTTAGCCCCATCTGCCTCGCCGGAGAGCCGAAAGAAACCTCGGCTAACCAATTGACGCCGATTGGTACCACCTGCAAGAACGCCGATCCAGGGCGCATGAAGAGGAAGTGGGTGAGCCCTGCGCCGTGAATTCCGATCATCGCGTGGCTCGAATTGAGTAATCCATAAGATTCCTTTACTGTCGTTCGGGAGGTTGGGTCGAAGAGGACTACCTCGAACCCCAGCTCCTCCACTTCTTTCTTCAGCTCGTTCTGGTTCGTGAATGCTCGACCCGAGCTGGATTTCCGGGCGACGAGAATCAGCCGCGGCTTCGATGTCGACCGCCCGGGAACAGTCACTGGCGGCGGTTTGTGGTCGTAAATTTCGCCTAGAAACGATCGGAAATGGAGGAAGGATTTGGAATTTGGAATCAGGTTTGGGTCTATCGTCATATATCCATGGGAAATGAGGCCGACGGTGGCGGAAGGAAAACAGTGGGCGGATTGATCAGTGTCGAGGTTTATAATCGGATGTTTGGAAAACTTTTTCAGAATGTCGGAGTATTTACGAACCCACCATTCAGGAACGTTCTCCACGACGAGGATGACGTCTTCATCGTTAAAATGCAGGGAATTTACAGTGACGAAGAGCGGGACGAAGCCGTCGTTGAAATCATGGAAGAAGTTTCCGGTGAACCCGCCGGCGCTATACACAATCGCCGACTTACCGTGTCTGTGTCCCATTTTGCATCTTGAGGCAGGTGGGCCGGCGACTATTCTGACCACGTCGATCGTGGACATGGTCCGATTCTCAAATTTTCTTGGGTACGGCCGGACTTTCTCCATCAGAATCTGTGGGCTCCGATTTTCTTTAGGATCGGCGACGTATAACGTTGAGAGGGTGGAATCCAATACGGTTGGAACGTTGATCGAACAGACGTCGTAAAACCGGCTGCTCCTATCACATCTTACTTCGTCCGACGGTAGGTCCGGCGAAGGTGGCGGTGGAGGCCGGTCCACCGTCGGCTTCGGCCTGATCTCTGCGCAAGAAATTATCGATTTCGGGGTTTAAATTAGACGATTTCAGGCTCCAAAACAGCAATTAAAACATTGATATGTCAAGAAAAATACCCAGAGATAAATTGAACGGCAAGAAATCAGAAAAAACGGTGGACGGAGTGAACTCGAATATGAGAAGAGAAACCAGGAAGATGACGCATATAATGGCAACCTTAGAATCTTCCTTCTTCAACATCATTTTCTTCTCCGAAAACCCAAGAACACGCTTCAGAAGCGGAGAAATCTCTGTATTTTCCTCAAAATCAAAATTAAAAACAGCATATTTCAGTCAAACTTCTGCAGAAAATATTGGTAGAAACAGACTGACGAACTTTTTCTATGTTCTTGGTGAATGCTGTTGCTTGAAATCAATATGGTTTGTAGAAACTGTTTCCAACAGCTGATATATTAGAACTCGATTAATTAGCAAGAACAATTAATTCACAGTTTTCATAAATTTGTCATGAACCAGTAGAAATTAAGAGAAATAAATTAAGTTACTTCTCTACAGTTTGTTTCTCAAACTCGCAAGTTTTTTTTTTCAGATTTTATCTGAAACTTCTTTCAGTTTTCTTCGACCTGATGACGACACGACCTCCATTAATGGTGTTGCAGAAACTCCCACCTTGCCATGAATAACAAATTTCTCTGTCTCTGGCTCTACCTTTTTGCTCAATAATGGCGGAAATATGAAATTCTTCTGTTGGTTTGAGTTGGTTTGGCTGCTTCCAAAACTCCAATTTTGGAAACCCAAACGTCCCTTACGTACTGTGGCCCATACGTGGTTAAATTCTATTGGTCCAAGTATGTTTTAAGGATTAACTTGATGAAATTTAATCTTGATAAACATGCATAAAAGAAGGTTGGTCCTCTTCCTGCCCAACAGAAGATACGGTGGTTTGCTCCATTGAAATTCACCGCTGAAGAAATTAAAGGGAAAAGGAAGAGAAAATCATCCTTTTATTTACCTTCATGGATCAAAGTAAGTTTCTTTCTCTGTTAAGTCAATAAGAGAAACAATTATGCTTCTGGTGTTTCTCTTTTATAGTGGTGTTTCTCTTGTGAGAGTTTGTGAGAACAATTATGATAGAGAGGTTTATGTTTGTAATATCTCTGATGAATGGCAAACAGAGAGTTCTTATGATCTTTACGTGATTATTTATTTGCTTATAAATTAATGAGCATGCAAACATGTTGTAACTGTTTATCTAATTTTCTTACATGAAATATTTCTATCATGATGTGTGTGAAAGATCTATTGTTCAAGATCCTGTTAATTGCTCTATTACGAAAATAACGTTCAAGCTTACATGTGGTATCAGAGCATGGTTGTAGAACAATTGATTTTCCGTTATTAATTTAAATTATGAATCGTATGTTTTATCCGCTGCTTAATGATCGATTTCTCTTTTATAGTGGTGTTTCTCTTTTATAGTGGTGTTTCTCTTTTATAGTGGTGTTTCTCTTTTATAGTGGTGTTTCTCTTTTATAGTGGTGTTTCTCTTTTATAGTGGTGTTTCTCTTTTATAGTGGTGTTTCTCTTTTATAGTGGTGTTTCTCTTTTATAGTGGTGTTTCTCTTTTATAGTGGTGTTTCTCTTTTATAGTGGTGTTTCTCTTTTATAGTGGTGTTTCTCTTTTATAGTGGTGTTTCTCTTTTATAGTGGTGTTTCTCTTTTATAGTGGTGTTTCTCTTTTATAGTGGTGTTTCTCTTTTATAGTGGTGTTTCTCTTTTATAGTGGTGTTTCTCTTTTATAGTGGTGTTTCTCTTTTATAGTGGTGTTTCTCTTTTATAGTGGTGTTTCTCTTTTATAGTGGTGTTTCTCTTTTATAGTGGTGTTTCTCTTTTATAGTGGTGTTTCTCTTTTATAGTGGTGTTTCTCTTTTATAGTGGTGTTTCTCTTTTATGAATGGCAAACAGAGAGTTCTTATGATCTTTACGTGATTATTTATTTGCTTATAAATTAATGAGCATGCAAACATGTTGTAACTGTTTATCTAATTTTCTTACATGAAATATTTCTATCATGATGTGTGTGAAAGATCTATTGTTCAAGATCCTGTTAATTGCTCTATTACGAAAATAACGTTCAAGCTTACATGTGGTATCAGAGCATGGTTGTAGAACAATTGATTTTCCGTTATTAATTTAAATTATGAATCGTATGTTTATCCGCTGCTTAATGATCGATTTCTGTTAAAATCAAGAGGAATAATTGGTGATATTAAGAAATTTCGAAATTCATGTTTATCGAAATTATTGTTCACCGCTTTTACTGTTCATTACGGCCAATTACTGTTCATGGCCGATTATTGTTCATGGTTGAAAAATAAAATAATTCTTGATGTTTAGATTTATTTTATTGACTTATTGACTTATAAATATGACAATTATGTTTTGTCATTGTTAATTGTTTATGCGAATGTTATTATTATTTAATTTGATGTCTAGCTTATGATGATTTGTTAGTCACCAAAGTGGCAGAATCAGAACGTTTTTTCTCAGATATCAAATTAAATTAATTCAATTACTCATGTTTTATGTGATGCTCGATAATGAAATGACATGATGTGAATTATAATTCTAACATAAGTATATTGATTTTCATGATTATAAAATATGTTGACTTGCCCAAAGGTGGATTGATTATTTTATAATTATGAATATGATTGTGGTAAATTGATATGTCTTAAGTAGATGTGTTTAGTATATCCAAAGATAACGAACATGTCTATATCGAGTATATTAATTACCAATTATGTGAAAGTTAAGTTGAGCATCAATTATGTTTATGATTATGTATTGTTGTGTCACCCAAAGGAGAACTGCAATATATATTTATGATTGTCTGATTGCACTATGACTCAAAGCATTATGTTGATGGAGCATGTTTTATATTTTGCAGCATCTATTCCTGTTGCTCTTCATTCGCAAGCCGCATCTGTTGTAAAGTTTTCTGGTCTAAATTTCTCTGAATGGTGTGAACAAGTTCAGTTTCACCTCGGTGTTCTTGATCTTGATTTGGCACTCTTAAGTGAGAAACCAGCTGCTATTACGGCAACTAGCAGTACTGATCAGAGATCTTCCTATAAAGCCTGGGAAAGATCAAACAGATTAAGCTTAATGTTTATGCGGATGACTGTAGCCAACAACATCAAGTCCACATTTCCGAAAACTGAAAGTGCAAAGGAATTTATGAAATTTGTGGAAGAATATTCTCAGTCAGAATCGGCTGATAAATCACTTGCTGTAACACTGATGGGTACTTTAACCACCATGAAGTTTGATGGTTCACGTACCATGCATGAACATGTTGTTGAAATGACAAACATGGCAGCAAGATTAAAGTCCATGGGAATGGAAGTGAACGAGAACTTCCTAGTGACATTCATCCTGAACTCCTTGCCTCCTCAATATGGCCCATTTCATATGAGCTATAACACTATGAGGACTAAATGGAATGTGCATGAATTGCAAAGTATGCTCATTCAGGAAGAAGCAAGGCTTAAGAAACCAGGAACTCAAGCTGTCAATCTCATGAATTATGAAGGAGCTGGAAAGAAACCAGTAAAGAAAGGTGGAAAGGGTAAGAAAGGACTATCATCGGTAGCTCAGTCCTCCTTCCAAATCCACAAGAAGGAACATAAAGATAAGTGTCATTTCTGTGGAAAGCAAGGACACTTTCAGAAAGATTGCCTGAAACGTAAGGCATGGTTCGAAAAGAAAGGTACGCCTAGTGCTTTTGTATGTTTCGAATCAAATTTAACTGAAGTTCCTTCTAATACTTGGTGGATTGATTCTGGTTGTACTACTCACGTTTCTAATACGATGCAGGGATTCCTTATGACCCAAACCATAAGCCCAAATGAAAGATATATCTATATGGGCAATCGGGTGAAAGTTCCAATTGAAGCTATTGGAACTTACCGGCTAATGTTAGACACTGGACATCAATTAGATCTTTTTCAAACTGTTTATGTTCCATCTGTTTCTCGTAATCTAGTTTCATTATCGAAACTTGATACAGCTGGATATTCCTGTATGTTTGGGAATGAATGTTTCAGTTTGTATAAAGATAATGTTCTTATTGGTTCTGGTGTTATGTATGATGGTTTGTACAAGTTAAAACTTGATTATTGTTTTGCTGAAACCCTATTAATTGAGCATCGTAATATTGGAATGAAACGTGGTTTAATGAGTGAATGTTCTGCTTATTTGTGGTATAAACGATTAGGTCATATATCCAAAGAAAGAATAGAAAGATTGATAAAGCAAACAATCCTTCCAAATTTGGATTTTACTGATCTAAATATTTGTGTTGATTGTATTAAAGGAAAGCAAACAAGAAACACAAGTAAGAAAGTAGCCAGAAGAAGCAAACAGCTCCTTGAAATTATACACACCGATATATGTGGTCCTTTTGATGTTCCATCTTTTGGTGGAGAAAGGTATTTTATCACCTTTATTGATGACTTTTCACGTTATGGATATATCTATCTACTGAATGAAAAATCTCAATCAATAAATGCTCTCGAAGTGTTTGTGACTGAGGTTGAAAGACAATTAGATAGAAAAGTGAAAATTATGAGATCTGATAGAGGTGGTGAATATTATGGAAGTTATGATGAAAATGGACAACATCCAGGTCCATTTGCTAAATTCCTAGAAAGTCATGGTATTTGTGCACAATACACAATGCCAGGAACACCAGAACAGAATGGTGTTGCAGAAAGGCGCAATCGTACTTTAATGGATATGGTTAGGAGTATGTTAAGTAATTCTTCTTTACCCTTATCATTGTTGATGTATGCTTTAAAGACTGCTGTATATTTATTAAACAGGGTTCCTAGTAAGGCAGTTTCAAATACTCCATTTGAACTGTGGACAGGAAGGAAACCCAGTTTAAGGCACCTGCATGTTTGGGGTTGTTCAGCAGAAGTAAGAATTTATAATCCACATGAAAGAAAACTGGATTCAAGAACAACCAGTGGTTTCTTCATTGGTTATCCAGAAAAATCAAAAGGGTATAGATTTTACTGTCCTAGCCATAGTACGAGAATAGTTGAAACTGGAAATGCTAGGTTCATTGAAAGTGGTGAGACCAGTGGGAGTTTGGAACCACGTAAAGTGGAAATACAAGAAGTTAGGGTGCAAGTTCCAATACCCATCACTTCTACTCAAGTTGTTGTTCCATCAGTTGTTGAACGTATTAATGACTTACACGAACAACAAATTAATGATCAAACTCCACATAATGAGGTTGTCATAAATGAACCTATAAGAGATGAACCACATGAAATACCATTAAGCCGATCTGTAAGAGAAAGAAGATCTGCTATTTCGAATGATTATGTGGTTTATCTTCAAGAGTCCGATTATGACTTAGGACTTGATAATGATCCAGTTTCGTTTTCACAGGCCATAGAAAGTGAAAATTCTGATAAATGGTTAGATGCCATGAAAGATGAGTTAAAATCAATGGAACAGAATGAAGTTTGGAAACTCGTCGAATTGCCTGAAGGTTGTAAAAGAGTTGGGTGTAAATGGGTCTTTAAGACCAAACGCGACTCTAATGGCAATATCGAACGAAATAAAGCCAGACTTGTTGCCAAAGGTTTTACTCAGAAAGATGGTATTGATTACAAGGAAACCTTTTCTCCTGTTTCGAAAAAGGATTCTTTCAGAATTATTATGGCAATGGTAGCTCATTACGATTTAGAGCTTCATCAAATGGATGTGAAAACTGCCTTTTTAAATGGGAATTTAGATGAAGAAGTTTATATAAACCAACCTGAAGGTTTTGTCATTAAAGGACAAGAACAAATGGTGTGTAAATTAAAGAAATCAATATACGGACTTAAACAAGCTTCCCGACAATGGTATCTTAAGTTTAACGATACCATCACCTCCTTTGGATTTAAGGAAAACATCGTTGATCGGTGTATATATCTAAAGGTCAGTGGGAGTAAGTTTATATTTCTGATTCTGTATGTTGATGATATCTTGCTAGCTACTAATGATCTTGGCCTAATGTATGAAACCAAGAAGTATCTCAATATGAACTTTGAAATGAAAAATATGGGAGAGACATCCTTTGTGATTGGAATAGAAATATTCCGGAATAGATCACAAGGATTGTTGGGATTGTCTCAGAAAGCCTATATTAATAAAGTTCTAGAGAGATTCAGAATGGATAAATGTTCGGCAAGTGTTGTTCCAATTCAGAAAGGAGATAAATTCAATCTTACTCAATGTCCAAAGAATGAATTGGAACGTACACAAATGAAAGACATTCCTTATGCTTCTATTGTGGGCAGTTTGATGTATGCACAGACTTGTACCAGACTCGACATTAGTTTTGCTGTCGGAATGCTGGGACGATATCAAAGTAATCCAGGGATAGAGCACTGGAAAGCTGCAAAGAAAGTATTGAGGTATTTACAAGGAACGAAAGATTACATGCTCACTTATAGACGATCTGATCATCTTGAAGTGATTGGATATTCAGATTCAGATTATGCTGGATGTGTGGATACTAGAAAATCCATGTTTGGCTATTTGTTCCTTTTAGCCGATGGTGCAATCTCATGGAAGAGTGCGAAGCAGTCTGTCACTGCTACGTCCACTATGGAAGCTGAGTTCGTGGCATGCTTTGAGGCCACTATTCAGGGTTTATGGCTACGGAACTTTATTTCAGGACTTGGAATTGTTGACAGTATCGCCAAGCCGCTGAAGATTTATTGTGATAACTCCGCAGCAGTCTTCTTTTCTAAAAACGACAAGTATTCCAAAGGTGCAAAACATATTGAATTGAAATACTTGGCCGTTAAAGAAGAAGTTCAGAAACAGAGGGTGTCAATCGAACACATAAGCACCAACCTTATGATTGCGGATCCGTTAACCAAAGGATTGCCACCTAAGACATTTATTGAACATGTCAAACGAATGGGCATTTCCGAAGGTTAACTTTATGTTTATGTTTGTGTTCTTCATGTACTTGACACTCTTGAGCTCATGTATTGATAGTTTCTGATATACACTTATGAATCCTGTTTACTTATGTTGGTGAATGCATTCAGAAATGAAATTATGATGTTATGATATAAACAGGATTAGTCTTTATGAAAGACACTAATGTGGACCATTATGATATACCTGCTTATAGATCATATTAAGTATATTATTGATAGTGTGATACATGGAAGGGACTGTGTCGTTAGAATTGACATATGACCGCTATGATCCATATTAGTTATATACTCAGTAGTGATGTTATGTTTGACCAATATAATGACGAATTTGATTTTACTTATACGTATGATAGTCTAAGTATTATAGATTACGACATATGGGCCAAGTGGGAGAAATGTTGGTTTGAGTTGGTTTGGCTGCTTCCAAAACTCCAATTTTGGAAACCCAAACGTCCCTTACGTACTGTGGCCCATACGTGGTTAAATTCTATTGGTCCAAGTATGTTTTAGGGATTAACTTGATGGAATTTAATCTTGATAAACATGCATAAAAGAAGGTTGGTCCTCTTCCTGCCCAACAGAAGATACGGTGGTTTGCTCCATTGAAATTCACCGCTGAAGAAATTAAAGGGAAAAGGAAGAGAAAATCATCCTTTTATTTACCTTCATGGATCAAAGTAAGTTTCTTTCTCTGTTAAGTCAATAAGAGAAACAATTATGCTTCTGGTGTTTCTCTTTTATGGTGGTGTTTCTCTTTGATGAGTTTGTGAGAAACAATTATGATAGAGAGGTTTATGTTTTGTAATATCTCTGATGAATGGCAAACAGAGAGTTCTTATGATCTTTACGTGATTATTTATTTGCTTATAAATTAATGAGCATGCAAACATGTGGTAACTGTTTATCTAATTTTCTTACATGAAATATTTCTATCATGATGTGTGTGAAAGATCTATTGTTCAAGATCCTGTTAATTGCTCTATTACGAAAATAACGTTCAAGCTTACATCTTCACCTCTTGTGACGTGGGTATTCTGCTAAATGGCTGGATCCTCGAGCGATTCTCGAGGGTTTCGATATCTTATAATTTATTTTTCAATAATTCTAATTATATATTATCAAATGTTAGCAATTTAAATTTTAGAATTGAGCAAACTCAGCACAACCGAGCGTGAGAAGTTCTTAAACGCTCTGGTCATCATCATCTGTCTTTTTCTCATGCTCGTCTCCCTCGCCGGACATAACAGCAATCTCCGACGACCCCAACAACAACCTTTTCGTCGGCTGCAATCTCCGACGACCATAGGAGTAACAAACTCAAACATTCGACCACCAAACTCCGCTTTCTATGACTACCCAAGAAGCATTGAAAGTCACCCACAACCTGCTCTGTTCTGTCGACTTCTACTTTCCCGGGCTCTGAGTATAATATTGAATATTTTAAATGAGAGAATTTATTTTTTGACGTAGTTCAAAACGCATTGTATTAGGTATGGACTAAAACTTTACTTGTAATGCATTTTATTTTGCACTCTTTTAAGTGATATGAGATTGTGCACTCCACTTGTATAAATTGTACTCTCACAATCAACAGAATATTTGGTCGTCTTTGCCTTCACCAAGGGTCTGTCACAATATTTCATTGGGAGCCCGACGTCTCTGTCAGCCACACTTTCAATTGAAAATTGACTATGATACTATTTGTAGAGTCTTTCGGTACTCTCAGTACAATATTATCTGTTTTATGTCAGTGTTCGCACAAATTTATTTTTAGTATTAGCAAAAAATTAAGGATGATGACTATACTTATAAATCACATTTTCTCAAACGATGTGAGATGGTACACCTTACTGGTATGAACTAAATATTCACAATCAACAGAATTTTGATTCGTCATAGTTTTCACATAACAGACTACCACATTACTCGATAGAGCTAACCAAAAGAGTTGGATAATTTTTTGAAACTTGTCAAGAAACAATTGCAAATGTATCGGTTGTGTATAGCTACGAGCACACGGTTTTTTCGGGTTTGCTGCAGTGTTAACAAAGGTTCTAGCCAAATGTATTAGGAGGGAGAGATCCATCAACTGAGTCGTGCGTGTAAAGTTAACAAGTTTTCCAACTCCGTTGGTATCACTTCCATAATACAGCTTTCCCGTTGCTAGTGACCTTTATTTTAATCTACCATTTTGATTATATTATTTATTTATTAATATGCTTCATCTATTATTACCTTGATTAATTTATTGGCTAATTAATAAAGATGTAACATCTTCGGTCTTCTTATTATAAAATTATCCGATTTGAGTCGAAACCTGCACGATTTTATTTTTGAGATTAGTCCAAAACGCATTATACTAAAGAAAATGAGGAACTCTTCATATAAATCATTTATCTTATTTTTTCACTAACCCAAGTGATGTGAGATTGTACATCTCCACTGATATGAGTTGAGTCCTCACACTGGGCTCTTATTACCTTCACATGACGAGATGTTACACAAATTTTAAATTAAATAATGGGTTTAAACATGTTTATTAAAAAATTTATAACATAAAATAAAGACAAAAACATTTACTTACATGAAATGTTATGTCGAGGAATCAACACGAATATAGAACATCAAAGGCATTCCAATGGGTTGATCATCGTCGATCAAATAATCAAAATTCGAAAACACTATGCCTCGTTCATCATGTTAGTTGGTCATTTTTGTTGAATGAAGTGTCGGATTGATTCAAAAAGTAATTTTCCAAATGAACCAAAAGCAAAATGAACTCGTAAAAGTTTTAGTTTTTGCAGGATGGTTATAAAAATTTAAATTCATGCAATTATTATAAAATTTAAAGGTTAAAATAGAAAAAAAAAAAATTTTTATTTTATAATCTAATTTGTCACATTTAAAAAAAAATTGTTACATTTTCTAATTCATTAAAATTTATTTAGCGTTCAAAAAATATTATTTTCTAAAGAATAATTCTTAAAATTTTCAAATATGCATTTTTTGGACTAATAAAAGAAAAGTAAATGGGGTCCTAAATTTATTGGTGTTGGTTGCACCTGATATTTTGATAATTATTTTAAGATAAATTACATATTAGTAAGGATCTATGTATTTTCTTAGGCAAATAACCCCTTTTTTTTTCCACAAGTGTTAGCAATTAAGTCTCGTAATTAGGGTTGTCGTTAAACAAATCATGTTTTTGTCACGCGATATTCTCTGTTAAACAATTTCTACAGAGAAACAATCATCGTTAGAACGATTTTAACGAATTTAACGACTTTCAAATAGAAACAAATTGAAGTACTCGATGCAAGAGACTATTTTAAAAACAATATCAGGAAATCATCAGCAGAGAAGATCACGTGATAAAAATGTAATTTATTTGACGGCGATCGTTTTGACATTATGGACTTATTCGTTATTACTTGTAAATTTTGAGGGTTAATTTGGTATAAAAAAAAAAGTAGACCTTGGATTGAAGGAGTAATTTATAAGAAAATATTATTAAATTTAATAAAGGAAAATTCTTTAATTTAATTAGAAAAAGGGAAGCACCCCCTAGGGTTTATAAGCTTAGCCACTCTTTCTTTCCTTTGCCGCATTGGCTAGGGTTTTCATACGATCCTCTGTGCTTTTCTAAACCTCCATCTTCTCTGATCTCCGCCATTTTCCCCACTTCTTGAATTTCTGCTCCGCTATGGAGATGAATAATCTGTAGGGTTTTGTGGTTGCTGTGGCAGGTTCATAAATCTGAGCTTCTGACTCGAATTGCTGTGTTTTAATGGCAACCACGAACCCTTTCGATCTTTTGGGTGACAATGACATCGAGGACCCTACGCAGCTCATTGCTGCTCTTCCGAAGGAGGCTCCTGCTGTTCAAGGAGTGGCTGTGGCGGCGCAGAATGTTAAGCCCGCTAAGTTGCCGTCGAAGCCACTCCCTCCTGCTCAGGCTGGTAAGCCTGGTCTGTTTCGTCTTCGTTTATGTTTTCGTCCTATCGATTGAATTTCTTTCTATCGAGGTTATGGATTGTGTATTCATTCATGTCAAACGTGACAAACTATGAGCGTAAATTAATCGGTTTTAATTTTTTATTAGAGAAGTTGAATTGTTCGAAGTAAATGACACGTTTTGTTATTTCTTTTTCCTCATATAATGCTTCACGGTTTCTAAATAGTAGTAGTTTTCTTATGGATTGGAGTTCGTTGTTTTTTGATGTAGACGATGCCCTCTTTTGATGGATTAACAGATGTTTTCAATATTTTGAATGACTGACTATTGGCTTTCAATTTCTTATGTGTTGGTTTAATGGTATTCTTGCTTTTGATTCCTCTTTGTGGAGTTCAATAGTAAATAGCAACGCAAAGGATTCAACATGATTAGTTAGTTTAATTTTTTTATCTGAGTGGAATGAGAATTCTGTTATGGAAACATAAATGTGTGGAAGTTTCCTTTGGCTCCACCCTACAGGATTATTTTAATTGGAGCGTTGGACATTTGTCATTTTTCTTATTATGCTTGCATATATTGGATCTAAGTTTTGTTTGTATTGTTCAATTCTTTTGATGAAATCTTTTTTTAATGTAAGTAGTGAGGGAGGCAAAGAGTGACTATGGACGCGGAGGGAGTCGTGGTGGTGGACAAGGCTTTGGGCGCGGTGGAAATCGCAGTGGTGGTGGATTTAATCGTGATTCATTCCACAATGAAAATCCAGTGAGCAACAATGGATTCTCTGGAGGATACCGCCCCTCTGAAGATGGGGATGGGGCAAGAGCATCTGAGAGACGGAGCTATGGTGGTCCTCCTCGTGGTTCCTTCCGTGGTGGTCGTCGTGGTGGATTCAACAATGGAGAAGCTGTCGATGAGGAGCGTTCCAGGAGTTACGACCGCAACAGTGGTACTGGTCGTGGGTTAGTATCTATGTGAAATTTTGAGGAACAATTGGACATTGGTAGTTGATGATGTTTGTCCCACTGGTTTTTTGTCTTGCTCATATTTTGTTTAGTAATATAGTTTTGTTTTTTTTTCTAGCCATGAGTTTAAACGTGACGGTTCTGGTCGGGGAAATTGGGGTGCTGCTTCTGATGAAATTGCTTGGTAAGTTTCTAATTCACAATTGAAAGTAATTTTGCAACCGTTGTTTTTCTTTTTACTTTACTAGTGCTATTGATTTCTTTATTGGTAAATTAAGGGAGGGTGAAGAAACTGTTGCTGAAAAGGAGAAAAATGTTGATGCTGCTGAAAAGCAGTTGACAGAGGATGAAGTTGTAGAAGCTAACAAGGAGAATCTTGAGACAGAAGAGAAAGAGCCTGAGGATAAGGTATAGTCTTCATGGAATATGTTTTTTTTTTGGATTTCCAAGTTGTCACTCATCTCCTGTTAGGATTACAAAGTGTAATATGAGGGTATGGTAAATACTTATGAAAAAGAATTTATTTTCATTTGCTACTACAACTGAAACAAGGAATAATTGTCTTTTCTTTATCCTATTGTTTTGTTTATTCTATTATTACCACTGCTTTTATTATTCTTGTTTGTTGTAGGAGATGACATTAGAAGAGTATGAGAAGGTTGTTGAAGAGAAGAGAAAGATTCTAGTTTCTCTGAAGAGTGAGGAAAGGAAGGTCACTGTGGACAAGGAGTTTAAGACCATGCAGCAGCTGTCTAGTAAAAAAGACAATAATGATGTATTTATTAAGTTGGTTAGTGCTCCTTTAGTCATGCTACTACAGGTCTTTAGTTTTTTTTTTTATTGTATATTATTTTGAAATAACTTTCTTTTCAGGGTTCTGAGAAGGAAAAACGGAAGGATGCTGCTGATAAAGAAGAGAAAGCCAAGAAAGTAAGCTCTTTTAGCTGCAGTAAATGGCCTTGATTTCAAAAGAATGTAGAGAGATTTGACTTTCCTGCCTTGCATTGTGGTGCTCGAACTGCATAATTTTTGTTTTTTTTTCCTTCATTTAATAAATCTTCTGAATGTGGAAAACGAATATGCTTCTGTAACATGTATTTAGTTAGTTTCTTATTTGCAATTCTACGACATTGTTAGCACATAGAAAAGAGTGATTCGCTATTACCTATTCCCAATAATAAAACGGTTCTTATTCACATTAGATACAGCTGGGCAGTCTAGATTCTTCTCCTTCAAGGTTTGTTGCCATTTGTAGATACTTACTGCTTAGCTGTAGTGCATTTTCTTTAATTCAGTTCACAGCTTCTATTCTATGATAATTGATAAACGGTAGTTTCTGAATACTTTTCGACTGATGGCTCTTTTTGGTGGTTCCTTAGGCAAATCTTTAAGCCATGTTTAAATATGTATATTTAGGTAGACGCAATCTTTGGACTACTGTAACATAACTATTTCATATTTATTTGTTCTGAAGATTATAACATGCTATTGTGATCAAATCACTTGTTTTATTCTATATACTATGAATGTGCTTATCTAATATTGTGGCTGTTGATTTGTGTTACTTTTTTGTTTGTTGCAGCCTGTTAGTATTAATGTGTTTCTGAAGCCCTCTGAAGGGGAGATGTACTTCAACCCCAGTGGGCGGGGTCGTGGACGTGGTCGTGGCCGTGGACGCGGGTCAAGAGATGGATACAGCGGTGGAGGCAACATGAGCAATGGGCAAAAAGGGAGATTTGGTGGTGGAGACTACAGGAGCGCAGGCAACAATGCACCTGCAATTGAGGATCCTGGCCAATTCCCTTCCTTGGGTGGCAAGTGAGATTCCACTGCGCTTTCTCTATCCCGTCGGTTTCTCGCAAGGTCTCTTTTTTTCAAGTGGCATTACCAACAGGAATACTAAAAAACTGTCTTTGTTGTGTAAATCTAGATTTTCTGCAGTCAAGCCTCAGTTTTGATTTGGAATAGGAATAGAAGAACATTTTTAGTTTATTTATGTCATGTCTGTCTGTCTGTCTTGCTTATTTGGTTTATGATAGGGAATGAGCTTCTACTATTTGTTTTTTTCTTCTGCATGTTCTTGATGAACAGTCTGGTCCAGTCTCCTCTTCCTTCTTTTGAACAAGAGTGGAGAGGGCTTAGCTTTCAATTAAGTCAAGTAAAATGCCTCTATTGTTCTTTCTCCTTTGAAATACTTGTTAAATGGTATAATTAATGTAATAAATTAATTATTTGTAGACGATGTACAAAGATTTTAACAAGTATTGAAAAAAATTATTCCAAAAATCTTAAAAATTAATTCAATGTGTCACAAATAAAAAAATAAAGGGTAAAGTGCAATTTGGCCCCTACAACTAGGTGAAATGGACAATTTACACCGTAAACTTGGATAATGGGCAATTTGGCCCATATTACTAGGATAAAGTGCAATTTGGCCCCTACCGTCATATTTTCCGTCAAAAAGTAACGTTTTTTGGCTTGTTTATTTTTTTTCCCGAAATGTCCCTCACTGGACCGAACCGAACAGGACCGGTTCGGCTAATTCCACTCTAGTTTTTTTTTTTTTTTTAAATTATCTAAAAAAAGAAGACAGAGGAATATAATTAAAAAAAAAAACAGAGTGGAATTAGCCGAACCGGTCCTGTCTGGTTCGGTTCAATGAGGGGCATTTCGGGAAAAAAAAATAAACAAGCCAAAAAACGTTATTTTTTGACGGAAAATATGACGGTAGGGGCCAAATTGCACTTTACCCTAGTAGTAGGGGCCAAATTGCCCATTATCTAAATTTACGGTGTAAATTGTCCATTTCACCTAGTTGTAGGGGCTAAATTGCACTTTACCCAAAAATAAACGTGGAAAATCAGATTTACGCAGAAATAAGAGTTTGGATCGACGGTTCTTCTTCCAAACATAACAAATGAATGGAAGAAACAAAATTACGACGGCTTTTCTCAACAATTTCCAATCAATCGAACGCCCAAATCCTCGTCTTTCAACCTGTATTATCAAGCACCCATCAGCCAACTCAAAAGAAGCTTTTGTTTCTACTTTCCTCGGCGTTCTTCTCCCTACAACCATACGCCGGAACTCACATTCCAATCCGGATAAAACACCTTCCACAGCCTCGAAGAAGGACCAATCTTTTTCTAATGGGTATGATCCCGATTCTGACGTTATTTTATCAAACAAAAGAATCACCAACTTTGTTCGCTCTGGTGATTTGGATTCTGCTTTTCAAGAATTTCACGAAATGAAAGTGAAGACAACAGCTTCTTGGAATTCACTGTTGTCGTGGTATTTGAAAAGACCGGAAAAAATGAGTGATGCCTGTGAGCTGTTTGATAAAATTCCTGAACCAGATTCTGTTTCTTATAATATTATGTTAGCTTGTTATTTGCGCAATTTTGGACTTCATTCTGCTATGAATTTTTTCAATTCTATGCCTGTTAAAGATATTGCATCTTGGAATACGATGATATCGGGTTTTTCGCAGAGTGGCAAAATGAGAGAAGCTTATGAGTTGTTTAAGATTATGCCTGATAAAAATGGTGTCACTTGGAGTGCAATGATTTCTGGGTATGTGGAAAGTGGCGATTTGGAAGCAGCGAAAGAATTGTTCGGAGAAGCTACGTGTAAGAGTGTCGTTGTTCAAACGGCCATGATTACCGGCTATATGAAATTTGGGAAGGTTGAATTTGCAGAAGAGGTATTTCGAGAGATGTCTGTGAAGAATATAGTAACCTGGAATGCAATGATAGCGGGTTACGTCGAAAACTTTAAAAGCGAAGACGGTTTGAAATTTTTTAAGGCGATGATTGATTTGGGTATAAGACCAAATCCATCAAGTTTGAGTAGTGTTCTACTTGGCTGTAGTAATTTATCTGCATTGCAAATGGGTAGGCAAATACATCAACGTGTATGTAAAACTCCATTGCACACTGATATAACTGCAGGAACTTCAATAATCAGCATGTATTGCAAGTGCGGAGATCTAGAGAATGCTCGGAAGTTATTTGAGGAAATGCCGAAAAAAGACGTTATTACTTGGAATGCAATGATTTGTTGTTATGCTCAACACGGGTCTGGTAAAAAAGCTCTTGATTTATTCGATAAGATGAAAGAAGAACAAATGAGGCCGGATTGGATCACATTTGTTGCAGTTCTATTGGCATGTACTCATGCAGGAATGGTTGATCTTGGGATTAGCTATTTTCGATCAATGGCAACAAATTATGGAGTCGAAGCTAGACTCGACCACTATACTTGCGTCGTTGACCTCCTCGGGAGAGCAGGTAGGCTAGCCGAAGCCGTAAATTTGATCAAGGAAATGCCTTTTAAACCTCATTCGGCTATTTTTGGAACTCTTTTGGGTGCTTGTAGAATCCACAAGAACTTAGAGCTAGCCGAGTTTGCAGCCACGAATTTGCTTAGCCAAGAACCGACAAGTGCGACAGCCTACGTTCAGCTAGCCAACATTTATGCAGCCATGAACAAGTGGGACCAAGTAGCTAAGGTTAGAAGGTCAATGAAAGAAAACAACATAGTTAAAACCCCTGGATATAGTTGGATCGAAGTGAAAAATGTCGCCCACGAGTTCCGATCGAGTGACAGACGGCATCCGGAATTGGCGGCCATCCATGAAAAATTAAACAAATTGATGGGGAAGATGAAGTTGGTGGGATATGCACCAGTTCTCGAATTTGCTCTGCACGACGTCGAAGAAGAGCACAAAGAGAAGCTTCTGTTATGGCATAGTGAAAAGCTTGCAGTTGCATTCGGACTTCTCAAACTGCCGGTAGAGGCTCCGATCCGGGTGTTTAAGAACTTGAGAATATGCGGGGATTGCCACGAGGCAATGAAGTACATATCAGGAATTGAGAGAAGGGAGATTATTGTGAGGGATACTACAAGATTCCATCATTTTAAAAATGGGGTATGCTCTTGTGATAATTACTGGTGAGTTTCCTGCTCTACTTCAAACATAGCTACTAAAATCATGGCTCGGTTTGACTCGTGCTTCGAGTAGTCAAATTGAGGCATGTTTGATTTATCGATCCGTTCTTTCTAAAATATGATTAAGATGATGAACAAACGATTAAATTACGATAAAATAAGAAAACGAAGACAAAAGATAATCTTGAATCTGTTTGGAA
Organism: Begonia masoniana; assembly: GCA_022432975.1. Lineage (NCBI taxonomy): Eukaryota > Viridiplantae > Streptophyta > Magnoliopsida > Cucurbitales > Begoniaceae > Begonia > Begonia masoniana. Next base: position 27,913,667 of record CM039513.1, on the reverse strand, counting down.
TGAACAATATGTGTGCACAAAAGAGAATGTCATTGTCTGAGAAACATAATACAATACAATATTCCTAATTTGTACAGACGGGTTCTGTTTTTAGAATCAAATACCTTCAAAAGAATTGAAAATTTGACAAATGATGACAAGAAATTGGAAATGACTGAGTCTAAAGACACACACACTTCATAACAGATCAGACCCACAAGTTTTGATGTTCACATACAGTTTTTAAGAACAGCATCCAGACTTTTGGTTCACTGGCTGGCCTCGAATCTGAACTGTTTGAGGTCTGGCATTGTTCATTGGCTGACTTGCCATTCTGCACATTTGACGTTAGAGACAGAAATGTAACAGGTAAGTAACGAAAAGGGGAGCACAACGCTCAAAAAAGTTAGAAATAAATAATACCTGTTCTTAATTTCAGCAGACATTGCCATGAAAGCCTGTTCCACATTTGTAGCATTTTTGGCACTAGTTTCCAGGAAAGGAATTCCAATTTCATCAGCAAATGCCTGAAGAGAGTAAATAGGGATTCATTAATTTTACTATTCTTAAATAATACCATTTTATTATCCTCGTTTAATCAAATTAAAACCAGTCAATTGAAATTTACCTTAGCTGTCTCGTAAGATACAACTTTATTGGCTGTAAGGTCACTCTTGTTACCAACCAAAAGCTTATTCACATTTTCACTAGCATATCGGTCAATTTCACTAAGCCATTGCTTAACATTATTGAAACTCTCTTGGTCCGTGACATCATAAACAACCTACCATAAAAACTTTCAAACAATTAGATTTTTCTGATCTAGGAGTGAAATAGAAACATAAACAAGAATGGTAGCAATTACAATAATGCCATGCGCCCCACGGTAGTAGCTGCTAGTAATGGTCCTGAAACGTTCTTGGCCAGCAGTGTCCCACTGCACAACAAGATATCAAGTTGATTAGTAGAAATAAAAACAAATTCACAGTAGCTGCAATGGTAGATAAACATAACATTCACATACACGTGTATAAATAGAATTAAAATAAGAACTTTTTTATTTTAAATATTTGAATTTTCTGATGTTTTCGTTATGAACTTTTCTAAGAAACCATTCCATGGTCAATCGATAGAGATATCGACTGAGCTGACATCGGTAATTGAAGATATTCACAGTTGCCATACTCTAGTTGAATTATTTTTCACAACACAGAAAAGGAAGACCAACATTCAAACTTATTTTCCATTACAATTGCAACTATCTTAATCAAAGAAGGCCAATTAAAAAACTTACAATTTGGAGCTTGATAGTCTTCCCATCTTGTTCAACAGTGCGAATTTTCTACAATAGGAGAAACAGAACGAATATTAGTATCCTTATATATGTTGTGTTATCAAAAATGAATGTAAGCAGCGGAAAAAGAAAATGCTTACAAAGTCAACTCCGATGGTGCTGATGTAACTCTCTATGTATGAATCATCCTGTCATAAAAGAACAAAATTCTTACAAAGAATGGATAAAGACTAAACCTATAAAGATCCACTAACATCTTTATTAAACACCAGAATTAATTCACTATAATGATTAAAATCACACAAAAATGGTTTAGAATGAAAATGAACATTTTATTTTTTTACAGTAGTGGTAAATCTTCAGATCAGTATGAGCATCATGATAACCTCAAATCGGACCATATTGGACCATTATTCTTTTCCAAGAACAACCTAAAATGAATGCGGAAAAAGGGAAAAAAAAAGAGGAAAATAGATAGGCAGAAGCAACAATTTCTCCTGCAGTTAAATTTATTAATATGAATATCCTATAACCAGAAATAGAATCATCCTAATTGAAATCGCATTTAGACCAATCACAAGAAAATATCAAAACTTAGAAAAGATGCCAACAATCGAATCAAAGAGTAACTGAAGGCACAAAGGTAGGGAAGGTGAAGAAACCGATGATTAAACACTGAATAACTTACAGCAAATCTCAGAAGTAGACATGATTTACCAACACCAGAATCCCCAATGAGCAAAAGCTTAAACAAATAGTCACTGCAGATACGAAAAGGAAAAAAAAAAAGACATTACTCAGTCTAAGATTCCATTTCCAACCAATGAAAGTGCAAAAAAGAGCATATCCCGGAACAAACATGCGTATACAAACAAACAAGGTGAACAAACAAATATAATGGCCACAAGCATACAAGTCCATAAGCGAAATGTCAAGGAAGCTTCTCACAACTTTGACAAGAACAAAAAGGGGCTTAAGATCAAGTTATTGTCAAGATGGCCGAAAGTAAAAGGAATATATCTTAAAAGTAATTAATTAAGTATCTATTTTCTCGTATGACTAATGAATCACCTTTGCCTTAACCTAAACATAAACATTTTCCACTGAAAGTTTAATGCTTTCAGCTCGTTATCTTACCAGATTCTGTCAAACTTCCCCTAATTTTTTACACAAGTTTCCAAACGTAATTTCAGAAAATTTTAATAGCCATAACCAACAAAAGGCAAGATCTTACAAGTCAAGGACAAAATCAGCAAATAAAGAAATCTTTTTGCGACACCAGTAGAAATACGTGAAAATTTAAAACGGTCGCATTCAACATCACGCGGATCTAAACCTACAACGCAATTCAAGCCAAACAGAGATCAGAATAATTAAATAAATAAAATCATATAAATCAGAAAAAAAACGAAATTCCATTATAAATGAAATAATTTCCCAGATCTAAGCTAATTTTTCAGATGTATGAAGAAATTTTTGACCCGTAGAAACAAAGATGAAACAAACTAACACAGAATTAGAACTCTCAATCCGAAATTCCACTCTAAACAAACTAACAAAAACAATCACGAAAAGAACAAGCGTACTATTCAGGATTCATGTCTGCGCAAGGTCAGGATCGATCAAATTGCAAAACCTCGAGAAATATGCCGGAGAGAACTAAAATTCCCGGCGAGAAGAGACCGGAATTCGGATCGTTATAGAGAGAGATTGAAAAAGAGGATGATTTAAATGGAAGGAGAGAATATCGAGGAAGGGAAGCGACGTTCGCAATTTAAATCCATGAAAAAAAAAATGAAAAAATATTTGAATCTGCGTGCGACTGCGTGGGGGATGATGTAGCAGCAGGGTCGACGTAATGCCACGTGGCGTTCAAATGGTTGAATTTACGGAATTAGACGTTGCAGAAAGCACTTCACCGACAAAAGGAATTAGACGTTGCAATTGTGGCCCGGCCGGCTCGGACGACGGGCCGACCCGCTGAATTCGGAGCTAATAGTCGGGTCAAGAGGCAAAAGAGTGGCGGTTTACACTAATGGATCAGAAGTTGATTGAAGTTTCTGTAGTTTTCCCCGATTCTTCGGCGATAGAAGATGATGCGCAGATCGGATATGGCCTCGAGGAATTGGCCAACGCCGCAATCGTCGACTGAGAATTCTATCTCAGACATCGAGTAGCAGTTGCCTCCTTACAACCCTCTCTCCCGTGACTCTGAAGTTTCAGGTAATTTTTTAATTACGTCAAGGAAAGAAAAATTAATGATCGAATTTCGTTTCGAACGTTTTGGAATTGAAAATCTTCCTGCTACGTTTATAAGAATACAGCCAATCGGAGAGCCCAATTTCATACTTCACTCAAATCCCACAATCCTCCCGATAGCGGAGAAAACGGCAACGCCATTTTTTTTGGCCACTCTCCGCACCACCACGATGATCCTTGTCATTCCAAAATGTCCTCTCCGGAGCTTTACACGAAGAAATCAAAAAAACTAATGATGAGAAAAGTAACTAGAGTCTAACTAGAGTACAAAACAAACTATTAAAACCATAACAGTGGATACGTTAACATCCCCCTCAAGATCAAGGCCGTAGGCCAAAGATCTTGGACGTAAAAAGACCAAATTTTGCTGGTGAAAGAGGATTTGTTAAGGCATCAGCTAGTTGGTTGTTTGATGGTGTAAATTTGACAAGCAAGGATTTGTTGAGTACTTTCTCTCAAACAAAGTGAAAATCAATCTCAACATGCTTAGATTTCGAATGGAGAACTGGATTTGAAGCCAAATACGTAGCACTCAAGTTATCACACAGAATAAGAGGTATTGTGGTTGGCACAATACCCAATTCTACTAGCAGTGATTTTAACTATAGGACTTCCACTGCGCCATTTGCGACGCTCCGATATTCGGATTCAGTACTAGATCGGGAGACAACTTTTTGTTTTGCCGATGACCAATAGATCAAGTTATGTCCAAGAAAGATACAAAATCCTCCTGTGCTTTTTCGGTCATCTGGACAGGATGCCCAGTCGGCATCCGTATAGCATGTTAAATTGAAGCTGTTAAAGGGCGAAAATAAGATACCTAAAGAAGGGGTACCTTTGAGATATCTCAGAATTCGTTTTACGGCCTGCCAATATATATCTGAAGGAGCATGCATAAATTGAGAGACTTTGTTGACGACAAAAGCAATGTCAGGTCGAGTCATACAACAGTACTGCAGACCACCTACAATGCTTTGATAAAGAAAGCCGTCAAGAAGAGGTGTACCTGAACTCTGCGATAAAATCGGTCCGGTTACCATGGGAGTAGGAACTGGTTTGCATGATTCATATTTGCTCTATGAAGTAATTTCACTATATATTGTGATTGCGAGAAGCTCATACCGGAAGGGGTACGGGTAACTGAGATCTCAAGAAAGAAGGATAGTGGGCCAAGATCACGAACTTTAAATTGTGAGTGCAAATACGTCATCAGCTGATCAATGTGGCTATCAGAGTTACCTGTTAAGATAATATCATCCACATACACTAGCATAATGAGTAAGCAGGAAGTGGTACGACATACAAATAGGGACGAATCAAATTTGGACGCTGAAAAACCCCATTATATGAGAGCATTATACAGCTTGGTGTACCAGGCACGAGGAGATTGCTTCAGACCATACAAGGCTTTATGTAATAAACAGACAGCAGATGGGTGAGACGGATTAATAAAACCAGGAGGTTGTTGCATAAAAACCGTCTCCGTTAGGTCGCCATGGAGGAAGGCATTTGAGATATCCAGTTGTCTAATATTCCATCCAAGAGAGACAGTTAGAGAGATAGTCGTGCGAACAGAAACTGGTTTAACAACTGAACTGAAAGTCTCATCATAGTCTATGCCTTCAGTTTGATCATACCATTTTGCAACAAGACGAGCCTTATGTCGGCTGATTTTACCGTCTGAGTTTCGTTTGGTTTTAAAAATCCATTTGCATCTAATAGTTTTAGCTCTTGGAGGAAGAGAAACCAAAGTTCACGTGTTTGTTTCTTTGAGTGCTAAGATTTCCTCGTGCATAGCAATTAACCAATGAGAGTTTTTTGAAGCTTGGAGAAATATTTGTGGTTCAAAGTCGATTTCAGCAGAGAGAGCTTTGGGTTTAAAAATACCAGCCTTGGCTCGAGTGGTCATAGGATGAGAGATTTGAGAAGTTGGGGTAGGAGATTGGTTGGATGGGGTATCATGAGAAGTAGGTGAGAAGTTAAGAGAGTGAGGTGAAGAGGGAAGAGAAGGTTGAGTAATCGGGGTGTTTGGGATAGAGAAAGAAGGTGAACATACAAGGTTCGGGGCTGTTTGGTTTATGTGGGCAGACAGAGGAAAGACAACTGGAATAGATAAGGCTGGGGATTGAGATTCTGGGTGGTGTGGGGGTGGGGTGTGGGTGGGGGTGGTGCAGTGAAAGGAAAGCTAGATTCCACAAAGATAACGTGACGGGAAATGTAGATTTTCTTAGACTTAGGATCGAAGCATAGATAGCCTTTGTGGTGAGGACTAAGACCTAAAAAACACGCATGGAAGAGATCGAGGTTGTAAATTGTGGGTGTTGAAAGGTCGAAGAAGAGGAAAATATAGGTAGCCAAATACACGGAGAGATGAGTAATCTGGGATGGAACTAAAGAGACACTCAAATGGAGACGTGTTTCGTAAAACGGAGGTAGGTAACAAGTTTATTAAGAAAGTGGTCGTAGCAAAGGCATATGGCCAAAAATGTAACGGGACTGAGGAATGGTACAATAGAACGAGTCCAGTCTCAACGACATTCTCATTTTTTCGTTTGACACGACCATTTTGATTTGAGGTATATGGACATGAAATACGATAGTGTATACCAAGAGACTTAAATAGTAGTGTGAGAGATTGAAATTCTCTACCCGAGTCGGATTGCACAGTTTTCAGAAAAACACCAAATTGTGGTTGAACAAATTTATGAAAATGTGCAAAGATAACGTAAACTTCACTTTTCAACTTTAAGAGAAATAACCAAGTGAAACGTGTGCAGTCATCAACCATTAATAGGAAATAACATGCACCAATAATAGAAAGAATAGGAGACGGACCCCAAACATTTATATGTATTATGTCAAAAGGATAGTTAGCATTTGAGTCGAAGGTTACAAAAGTAGACGATGAGGTTTACTCATCGAACAAGAGACACAAGATTGAGGGAGATCTAAGTTTGAGGTAGTAATATTACATAACTGGAACACCCGCTGCAAAACAGAGAATGAAGGATGTCCGAGTCTGTAATGCCAAAAACCGTGGGATTCATGCACTGGAGAAGCCCGCCGAGCAGTGAGTGCTCAAGTCGGAGGAAACGACGAGACATGGTACAAACCATTAGTGAGAGAGCCTCGAAGGAGTGGCTGATGAGAAATCCGGTCCTTGACACAAAAAAAATGTTCATGAAATTCTACATAAACAGGATTATCTCGACAGAGTTGTTGAACACTAATGAGATTTTGCGACATTTGTGGAGTGTGATAAACTGTTTGTAATTTGAGAGAACGAGTGGCAGTGGGAAGAGAAACAGAACCAGTATGCAGAATAGAAAGGAGATTACCGTCGGCCGTTGCAACATTGGAAGAACCAAAATAAGGCTGTGGCTGGTGAAGGATGGAAGCATGAGGAGTGAAATGGTTCGTCGCTCCCGAATCCAAAAGCCAAGAGTCAACGGAAGAGGTATTTGGAGTCGGTAAAATGCCGACGTTGATCGGAGATGGATACGGGTACTGGGCGTGGGCTACAGGAGCTGTAGCAAAATGTACTGATTGGTTTTGGACTGGCAGGGTAGGCCTGTAGGATATGTTGGTTCGGTGGTAACAGATTGAGGCAAGGTGGCCCTGTTTACCACAAATTTGACATTTTGGTTTAAAATGTCCATTGGGCCGAGGCGGTCGCCAGTTGGAGTAACCAGGCGGAAACCCAGAAGTCGGCTGAGGTCTGGCCTGAATCGGCGATGGAGAACGAGGGACCCATGCTGGACGGGGAAGGCGGAAGCTCGCCGGGTTCACATGAAACAGACTCGGCATCGGAAGAGAGGTAGCTGCGTTCTGTCTTTCCAACCGAAAATCAAAGCTCTGGAGAAGACTCTGAACTTCTGCCAGAGAAGGTTGGTCTTGCCGATTCGTGATTGAGACGGCAAAAGCATTGTACTCGCTTCCTAATCCGTTGAGGAAGTAGATCATGCGATCTCGATATGAAACGGGTTCCCCGATTTCAGCCAGCGTATTACATAAGTTTGTAATTTTTTGGATGTAGGCATCTGCTGAAAGTCCGTCTTTGGAGAGGGAGTGGAGCTGACTTCGAAGGTCGGTTATCCTGGCCAGCGAAGAAGATGCAAAAATAGCAGCAAGAGCATCCCATACTTCACTGGCAGTTGTGTAGGACACAATCTGAGGTAGCAGATCTTCTGACATGGATGAAAAAATCCAGCTGATGATTAAGCTGTTATACCGCGTCCAGAGAGTGAACTCTGGATTTAACTGGGACGAAAGTGAATCGAAAAATTTTGGGGGAGTTGGTTGAGTGTTGTCCAGAAGGTGGTCAATCCCATTTGCAATGACAATATTCATGAGCTGGGCTTTCCAAATGAGGTAGCTGGTGCTGTTGAGTTTGATTGTCAAGGTTTGGTTTACAGAGGGAAAGGGAGGAAGAGCAGAAGAAGACGCTGTTAGAGAGGAGGCGGGAGTTGTGAAGCTGGAGGATGCCATCCTTGTGTGCTCTGATACCAAGTTAGAAAATATGCAGCTAAGCTAGAAGTGTGCAGCGTTGGTGAAGGTTGAACAGCCGGAGCTAGAGAGCGATCGGGAAGGAGGAAGAAGAAGTGAACAGTAACGAGAGAGATTTACAGAGAAATAAAATGATGATCCTTGTCATTTCAGAATGTCCTCTCCGGAGCTTTACATGAAGAAGCCAGAAAAACTAATGATGAGAAAAGTAAATAATTACATAAACGATAGTGGATCATAACCCTTGAATGTTTGAACCCGACCCGGGAGTCTCAGCTTCAATGGATAAGGCGTCGTCTTCGTCCTGGTACAGCTAGAGTTTTGCAGAGCACCACATTCCATTTCCATATGATTTCTTCTCTTTATCGCTAGCTCTATTCCCATTACTAACTCTTCAGAAACAGCTATGAATTGCAAAATACTCTCTCAGGTACGAACTGTTCTTCGTCTCGGCGATGTGCAGTTTATTGCTTTTTTAGATGAATCGCATGCTGGAGTTTTTTAATGGCCTTTTCTGGTAATTTTTAAATTGAATTTTGGTTTTTGTAGTCTCTAATGACGATTGCGAGAAATCCTAAGCAATGTTCACCGAAGATGATTGGTTTTTGTAGCTCCGTAGCTGGCCGTTCGATTGTATCCAGCTCTGGTTGTCGAGTTTCATTTTCTTGGATTTCATCGAGTTCAATTGGGTATAATTTTGATCAAGTTGTTCAACTTCCGATGAAGCGGGATTTTGTTGTGAAGGCTGAATTGAATTCTGAAGCTGAAGTGGAGGTTGAAATCGAAGAAGCTTCAGTGTCAGTAGTAGAAGCAAATTATGGGCCGGAGGATACGAAGCCATTGAGAAAGCCTCGCGTTAAACTAGGAGACGTAATGGGGGTAATGCTGCGTAATACTTTCCCAGATAATTCAAGATTTTAAATCTATCATGAGCTTGCAAAGTAATGGGACTAATAATTGTAAGATGAATGATTCCCTCACAGGTTCTTCTGATTTCTTCTAAATGACATGTTTGGGACACTGAAATTACAAAGTAATAAATTAGTTCTCTGTGTCGTTTTTTTGTCCATTTTGATTGAGTTTCCTTTTTATTTTGATTAGATATTGAACAAAAGAGCTGTTGATGACTCTGAAAAGGAAAGGCCAGTTCCTGATATCAGAACTGGAGACATTGTTGAGATTAAACTGGTAAAAATTTCTTGATCATTCTATTATGTTTTATGTTATAAGTATTCTCCAGTTTTGAGATGCTGGTCTACGTGATTTTACTATTAACAGGAAGTTCCTGAGAACAGGCGAAGGTTATCTATCTATAAAGGCATCGTTATCTCAAGGCAAAATGCTGGCATTCACACAACAATACGAATTCGCAGAATTATTGCTGGTGTAGGGGTTGAAATAGTATTTCCCTTGTGAGTCGCTCATTCTAAATTCCTCCTGCAGTTAGAGTTTATTTGCTTAAATTATCTTCACGACTAATATGCTTGGTTCATCTCTAATGAACACTTTGACATAGCCTGGATATCCAAATTTTGAGGAATGAGTTCATGGTAGTTGTAGACATTAGTGATTGACGTGAATAATTGATGTAGAGAAAAAGAAGCTAGTGTCAGGTCATTTAACGAGTTCCTCTTCCCCTGTAAGAAGATTATGATTACTCCAGATTTTAGGACGATAAACAACTACAAGAATACCTTATCTTCATGCAAAAACTCCTTAATTCTTAGTACAATTGTTAGAAGAAATAGCTAGACTTCTCAATTACTTGCTCGATTTTAATCTCAATGCCTTCCAAGTTATTCTCGTTGTACTTACATGTTGGCCTTATGTTAGTGGCCATATTATTGTGCAGTAGGTGCATGATTTTGGCCATACTTCTCCGACACGCACCTGCTTTTTTCTTTCTGCATTGTGTACGATATATACCATATAATTGTGCTTCTAGAACTGAGACTTTTCCGGCATGATGGGTCATTTAGAGTTATATAATATTGTAGATTAGTAGAGTGCTTATACTTAACACCAGGAATGGCCCCAGTAACCTTTATTAATGATCTTTTTTTAGTTAGATTTCTAGTCCCTATTGTCTATAAAAAGTAAAAGCAGACATCTTGCAGCTTGTATTTATACTGCAGCTAGAAAGAATCACATGCCTCCAGACCGAATGAATTTTGATACTTGTCCCTACCTTTTTAAATGCTAAGATAAATGTTTTTGGACCTGCTAGTGCTGTAAAATTGGAATAGTAAAATGGATGGGACTTGCAATGTAAGAAAATCCATTTCAAGTTTTTGAGCTACAAAAGGATTTAGCAGTTTAGGGCGGGAAATATCTCTGGGTGTCATTTTCCTGAGCTGATGTACAGAGTTTATGAATATTGATTTTGTAATCTGCTTATGAGCTAAGAACCAGAGAATAACTGCAAATAGGTGTCCCTTAATTTCTTCATCTTGTGGAGATAAATTTTTATGTTTCACAAAGGAAACTGTCATAGTGCTCTTGAAGATTCTGAAATCTTCCTCTCAACTCTTCATTCAATCCATACACTGCAGGTACTCTCCAAACATCAAAGAGATCAAAGTGGTAAACCACAGGAAAGTCAGGAGGGCAAGGTTATACTATTTGAGAGATAAGCTCCCGAGGCTCTCAACTTTCAAATGAAACATACCAATTTAATTCCAGTTTCTCATCTTTCCTTCCATATATATTGGATTCAGGCAAGTCTCTCGTAAAAGCTATATATATTTTTGCATCCATTTTTCAATCAAGCACATTTATGGCTGCTCGTTTGCGATGTCTAAAGAATTTGATGGAGGACATATCTGTTTAGTATTCGTTTGTCATGCTTTAAGGTTTTGGGATATTTGCTGTATCTTTGTCACACGAGTAACTTTGGAAATTTGCTTTGTGGTTTATTCTTTTTCTCAGTTGCAAAAGTAGAAGAGCAGGTTCCTACAAAACGCTTCTACTGTCTGCACATCGTATTACAACTGTATTTAAGCTTTAGTATAATGGGCAGGCTCATTGGGAAGAACTCAGGCTCTGTCCTGGTTTCCGTGGTAAGTTGATATGTTACCTCTACACTTGCATCATAATTTTCATAAGAAGTTGACGTTGGAGCCCTTTTATGGAAATGATAATTCATTGCTGAGGAGTCGGCAAAACCGGCCGGGACCAGCAGGTTTGACCGATCTGTGCAGTTCAGTCCGATTTGAGCCCGTTCTACCCACCAAATGAACCAGTTCCGGTTCCACGATTTCAAAAATCGTTGGTAACAGTTTGGTTCACGTTTTTGGACGTCGAAAACCTTGAAAACCGAACCAGACAGTTGGTAAAATCTCTTACTCGAAACCGGTTAAAACTCGACCCGAAATTCCAAGAAATGGGTCCCCTACTCGATAATTGTTATCAAACCCGACCCAATCAACGAAACTCGACCCTAAAGCATAAAAAAAAAAAGGTGAATAATTTAAAAATAAAAATAAAAATTTAAAATTATTGGAATAAACCTTGAACTTCACTGTTTCGGTTCCCAAATTTGGAAATTGTGAGTCATGGTTTAAATTTGAAAATGACATTAAATCTAGTTAAAATAAGATGCAACACCTGCCATGGCCAGCTCAAACATTTAATATTGCTGTCTAAATTTGGCACTGAAATAATGAATTGGAAATAATAATTAAAAATTATTAATTAAATAAACTACCACACTTAGATTGCTATTTAAGACACGTCAACCCATGACTTCGATGCTTCAACGGACACCTCGTAGTACTTGTACCCACCTTTTAAATGCTCATTATAATTTTAGGTTAATATGATGAGTTCTTTAACAAAAGATGCCTCGAAGTTATTTCTTAAACAATCTCAACCTCGAATGATGAAAAATATTCAATTTAACTATTGTCTGTCCCTCGATCTCACTTGACACGTTCAAGTGAGATTGGGAGGTGGTGACTTCTCGTTCTCGACAAAAAATATACCACATGTTTAGCATATTCTGTGAAGATAATTTAGAGTGTTTCGTGATTTTTAAATACTTGTGCGATTGAAAAATCACAAAATTTTTTACATTATCTTCACATGATATATCGAACATGTGATGAAAATTTTAAAAAAAATCTAATATTGTTTAGTATGTTTTTTTTCGATAACAAGGGATCACCGTCCTCGATCCCATTTAAACGTGTCAAGTGAGATTAGAGAACAACCTCTCGATCTCTGAAAACAATAATCGACAATGGTTAAATTGAATGTTTTTTTTATACTTTATGGTACTTGTTGTAAAATACCTCATATTCAAATAAATATTACCCATAATTTTATCTCTTTACGTGACGTTTACGTGTCATTCATTGCATTGCATACTCGATAAATTACGGTGAAATATGAAGGCTTGGTCTATCGTTTATTTAAACACTCAAATTACACATTTTATTTTATCTTAATAATTTATTTTAATTATTATATTTATTAATTAATAATCTTTTCTCCTTCGGACCAGCTCTCTCTTTCTCTCCCTAAACTATTGCAGAGCCTGTCTGGCAAACTTCGGTGGAACTGTTTCTCTCTCTTCTCGTCAAGTACTGGGAATTGGGAAAGAAGCTTCCTTTCATCCATAGCTGGAATTTTCTTGCGGATCGCAAAGGAGGGTCTGACCCGATTTTTGTGGCTAAAGCTTCGACCCCTTGGTTCGTTCATCCAGTTTGGACCGAGCAATCCGTAATTTCCCCACCATCCATTTCACCGCTCTTTTCCTGATTTACTTTTTCTTTCTTCTTTTTTTCTGATTTTCATTCCCAAATTTCTCTCTCTGAGCTTCCTATCTCTAAAATTCCCACTGGAAATCTCTGTTGGTCGATTTTGAGCTTCGATTGTGACGTGTGGTCTCTGGATTTTGTGTTAATGCTTGAATGACAGGCTGATTGATTGGTCTGCGTCGTGCGAGAAGATATTGATCTACCTTGGGTCGCCATGAGTGCTTCTGCTGGGAAAAACCTTATCTCGGTCCATCCTGATGAGCTCAGGTTCAAATGTATGTGGCTCCCCTGATTTCTTTCTCTGTGATTACGCTTTCTTAATTTGAATGGGTAGATTTGTTTGTTTTGAAGCAAGTTTAGGTTCGAGTAATTTGTGGCCTCGAGGACAATAACGTTGTTATAATTGTCCACTTTTCAAACACACTATTATGTTTGCTGTTTCTATTAAAAGTTCATGTGAGAAATGTAGATTGGGAATAAGTTGTCCCCTTGGAAGGTATCGTCGATTTATGTCTTCTAATGCAAATTGGAACTTAGATGTCTTAACTTACTCGTATCGAATTGGGACAATATGGGACGGCCAATGATTCTATCCTTGTTTTTTCTTCCAATTGTCTATCGTTGTAATTTAGGCAATGACAAACATTTTCTTGCTATCTTTTTTATTGCTTGGCTTCTTCGAGATGAGATTACTTTTATGTATAAGTCTTTGGATAATAATTTTTTATTGGAAAATGAGCTTATAGTTCCAAGTATTTACTAGTAGTTGTTGGGTAATTGCTTGTTCCTTGTTGATATGATTTCGTACGATGATTGTTAAATTTTTTTTTTTTTTTTATTAGTTGAGTTGGACAGGCAGAGCTATTGCGATCTTAAGATCGTTAACAACACCGAACATCATGTTGCCTTTAAGGTAGTTGTTCGAACGAAAACAAAAACATAATTTGATTTAGTAAAAATCAACTTCTAAAACCACTTTTTAACAGTTTGTTCTTTCGCTTTTGTTAGGTTAAAACCACTTCACCGAAGAAGTACTTTGTACGACCCAATACCGGGGTTCTACACCCTTGGGATTCTTGTATCATCAGAGGTGTCATCGACCGTCAAAAAAATTTCTTAGTTTTAACGTAGAAGTTTCTCTACTTGCATATACAATAGTCTTATTTGGTGTCTTACGATATATTTTTTCGTCAAACGGTAGTTACCCTACAAGCACAGAGAGAGCATCCCCCGGACATGCAATGCAAAGATAAGTTTCTCTTACAAAGTGCAGTAGTGGCTGCAGACACTGATGTTGATGATCTTCATCCAGACACTGTAAGAATATTTATTTTAGAAATTTAAACCAGCCGATTAAATGAATAATTTTTTAACTTTCTTTTCCGTTTCCGCAGTTCAATAAAGAGGGTGGAAAAACAGTCGAGGAGTGCAAGCTTAGAGTTGTTTATATTTCTCCAGTTTCAGGTCAAGAAAACTCAGACGATGAGATGTTGAAGAGTTCAACGCGAGGCTTCGACAATAATGCTGTGAGTATTCTTCAAATTTTTCGTTATTCGAAGCATAATCTTAAATTGCGAAATACTTTAGTTTGTACCCCGAATGAGTCGAGCAATTAAACAGACTTGCAAGTGCATTACTAGTAAGAAAACTAAGGATGTGTGTCTAAAGGATCAAAACCGAGTAAAGACGAGAAAAGATATGCTCGAATCTCGTCATGTTGTTCGAGCTAAAACCTCACATGAGCAAAACGCAATTTTGGACAGCTATATTATGAATTCTCTACCCGAGTAATAGCTATATATTATTTCCATTTCTTGTTCTTCTGTGAATTCTTTGTTAATAAGCTTATTACCTTTAAATTATTCTATTTTTGAGTAATTTTCTCCCCTCAAAGTCTTTTACTTTCGAAATTTCGAAGCAGAATCTACAAATTCTGAAAGAAGAACGAGACTCAGCGGTTAGACAAACGCAGCAACTCCAACAAGAACTCGTAAGCTTCGATTTTAGCTTTCGTACTAATTTCGATAGGATATGATTAAGAGATCTTAAAACAGGAAAGAACAATGATTATTTACACGATTGCGATTGATAGGATACGCTGAAGAGGCAAAAAATTCGAAAAAGCAATCCCGGCTTCTCCTTCGGGTTCGCAGTCTTTGTGGGTCTCATCGGAATCATGGTCGGTTTGCTCTTGACCCTTTTGTTCTCTTCCCCACCTTCAGAATGATCTGAGTTTGAGGCCCATTCTTAGGATTTGAGGAGACAATTTTTTAAATGTACAATTCCTCTTACCATTGTGGATAGAAAAGGTTGTCTTTTTGTATATTGATTGTTGCTGCAAATTTGTATTGATTGCTTTGATTATCACGTTTGTTACTTGACCTGTGTGCTAATTTTATTTTTAATTTTTTTCATAAATCTAAGTTTTTATTTTTATTTTTAAAATATGTATATAAAAAATTTACTGTATCGAAATCAAAGTACACAGTAAGTTTTATGGTTTCGGACTTACGACCACGATAATGATACTGTCACAACTTTTGCACGTGTGTCTTGCATGTGTTCAATTTGACAGAATATTTAACGATAATAGTGACATTATTAACGGAACATAGATTAAGAGTTACTTTGTCCAAAAAATAGTTTAATAGTCAATTTATCATTATCTTTATAGTTCATTTTAATATCTACTTTTTTATTTTTTATTAATATATTTTTATTAGATATATAAAGATTTTTAACAATTCAAGAATAAAAACTAGACATAAAAATTAAATTGACTTTTCAATCCCTTCCTCCCTCTAAACATTACCTTACAACAAATATAATGTAATGAAAAGTTGTACTTAATTCCATATTCTTATATCATAATGTGTTATGTCGTAGTATTACTAAATGTTATTAACATTTTATTCACGGATAAAAGTGAGGGTGAACCTAACATACAAGTTACGGTAACATATTAACGTGACAATGCACGTCATTAATTTACGATGTTACATACAATAATGGAGTATGGACTAAGCTATGCCTATCTGGTCCATAGAAATTAGATGCATATCTAACCAATGTGTTCGACGGGTCGTGACATAAACTTTTTGTCTAGGTTCTGGTCGAGTTTGTCAAAAAAATGGTAGTTTAAGTTCTGGCCTACCGCCCTCAAATCATTGGAGGCCCAACTTGTAAGTCTACATTTTTTTTTTTAATTGGATTTGAGACCCTAACATTGTAAATCATGGACAATTATATTTTGTCGAAAAGAATAGACTGTTTCATTGATGTTGTTGCGCATGACTCTTTGAGTTGCAACCCTAGTTGCATAGATAAAGTTCATAGTTATGTATTTCATCGAAAGTTAGATCTAAATTTAGAACAAAGTTAGATCAGATAGTCTATTATTAAAATAACAAAAGTCTGATTACGTAGAGGGTAAAATGTCAAGTTTGAGATCCTAACATCGTGAATTGTGGACAGTTATATTTTGTTGAAAAAAAAAAACGATGTCATCGATGTTACTACACATAACTCTTCATGTTGCCCCCTTAGCTGCACAATGGTCAACTCGTTAGATAAAGTTTGAAGGTTTGCTCTCCATTCAAAGTCAGATCCAAATTTAGAACAACATTAGATCAGACAAATATTAACTTATTGTTAAAATAATAAAAGTACGATTACACATAAACAACTTATTGTAATACGGTAAAACGACACTATAGTTTTAGTTTCTACGAGACCAATTAAATAAATAAATGGATTAAGAGTAACAATATTATGGGTGAATTTACTTGTTTGACCCCTCAATTTAATTGGATAAGTGCTTTGAATGTTACAATGTCGCTTAGTCTTTCTTTGTGGACACATTCTTTGATAAACAAATAATTATTTACAGCCGTCTGATTTTGAACTTGTAATATTTTTTTTTCATCGGACGGTTGCGATTTCTGATCAAGTAATCCAACGGCTAATATTCACCGAGTTATGTTGACTTTACTTGAGTTAGACATAAAGAACCATAAAACTAAGAAGTCAAGGTCATGAGATACCCACTATGTATGAATGACATATTTATTAATTTTAATTAATTATTTTTCTTTTTTTATTTTAATTTCCCACATTTTTAAAATAATTATTTATTTAATAATATTTCGCTTTCATGCTGACGTTTTTTTTAATATTTATCAGTTTCTAAAATTACTGCCAGTCAGTCACTGTTCCAGTGGATCACCTTCGCCATAAAAGTTTCAAAACGAGAATCTCTACGTGTCCCTGTGGGTCCCACCAATAAATTCTTTTCGGCCAATCAACGGTGATTACGCGGTTGTGATTAGTCACAGGCACTACAGGCTGTGACTCTAATTCTTTATTTCCTCTCTTTTATAAAAACAACACCTAATATTTGTCACACATCATGTCCTCATAAACTCAATAAATATAAACATTATTTAAATAATTTACCAAACATAGTGACCAATATTATTCATTTCTTTAATTTATTATATCAAATTAAAAATAATACTTAACATTTAAAAAAAAATAATTATTCCATACCCTGATTCTGACGTGACAAATATTGATTAATGACTTATTTTAATTATTTTTAAATTATGATATTAATTACACAAATTAATGTTTGTCACGTCAGTTTGTAAGATTATGAAGTAGAATTACACAACATTAATTCTCTTTTCTTACTTTCCCCCCATATTTTTCTGATGAGTAATAGCTACGTTTACTTTTTTTGTAACGACCCCTTTTTCCAGCAAGATATTGTCCGTTCTGGGGATTGGGTCGTAGCCCAATATCCTCCCATCACGGCTTTGTTTGGCGAGGACTTCCCAGTCGGTCACCCAACCTGGTACTACTCTTGCCGAAGCACTTTTAACTTCGGAGTTCTTATGGGATCCGTTGTCAATTGTGCTCCAAAACGCGTCTTGCTATCTTGGGAGGGTCTCTTTACATATGTTTCATTTCCACATACTTCCCCAAGCGATGTGAGATTGTGACGACCCCATTTTTACGACCCATCACCTTCCGTTGCGCCTGCGCTGACGTACCGCTATCCGGGTTCCGGTTCGTGCAGCCATCGTATACATACTTACACATCTGGGTCATCACATTTTTATTCTCATTTATTAAAATACTCGTTGACGTGTCAAATAATGATCGATCCAATTAATATGCAGTTAATGTAATAATTATAAATAATTTATTTATTACATTAACTGCACCAATAATTATTTAACACGTCAGAGAGTAAACGTATCATTATTCTTTTCTTACTTTTTTTACCTAAATATTTTATTTATTTTTAGAGTAATATTAAATTTGTTCTTTAATATTATCATATGACGGTCTCTCATTAATTAATATAATAATTAAAATAAATTATAAACCGTTAAAATTAATTTTACTTCTACTATTATTTCTTAAACAATTAAAATATGAATTTTGTGTGGATAATATTTTTGTTGAATTTTGGAAAATTTAGAAGGCTATGGTCAACAATGATATAATATATTCAAATATAATATTTTCATTGTAATTAAAAAAGCAATTATTAAATTGCTTAATGTACAATACAAGAAGAAAATTACACATACTACCTCTTGGCTCTTCACCTTGGCTTCAACCCCTTCTCTCTTTTTTTTCTTTTCTTCATTTCACCTTCCTTTTTCCACAGCCATTTATGAGATTCCTCCAATGGTTTTTTCTCCTCCATTAGATTGTACAGATTCCCAACTAAAATAACCAGCTCGCTTCTTTCATGGCTGCTTGATATTGGGTTTTTTTTTTTTTCTGTGATTTTTTTGAGTCCATGAACATAAATTCTTCTGGGTCTTCTGGGTTTTTTGTTTTTTCTGGTAATTTCTTTTCTGGGTTTGTTGTAAGAGAAGGTTTTGTACACCCTGACAAAGGTCTGGAGGAAGGAACCATAATTATTTAGGCTTTTTTTTTTTTTTTTTTACTTTTTGATTCATCTGAGGGAAAAAGAAAGAAAAAAAAAAGTAAAGAAAATCACAGGAAGAGAAATATGGGGAAGCAAGGACCTTGCTGTCACTGTGGAGTCACTAGTGAGTTCTTGTTTCTCCAAGTTTGTATTGTTTTTGCCTTTTTTTTCCCTACTTCATTAGACAAGCAAAAACGTTGAGTTCTTCAATTTGAAATGAGTAATCTGAAAAATGGTTTGGATAATTCCATATTTTTTGTGCATTTTTTTATAGTAGAGAGCAACTCTGAGCAGAAGGAAAGCTCTCCTATGTCAATCAAAATGGACGAGAACTTAAATTTCTCTTATAATTTTCTGTTTGTATATGAATTAAGAACTATTTTGAGCTGATTTTGGATCGGAATTCTATATCATTGATTGGTGTTTTTGTACCCCTGAACCCTGGTCTTGAAATTTGGTCATGAATGACAGAATCTAATTGAACTTTCCGCTTGAATTTGGTTTAATGTTGTTTCCACTGATTTTCAGCTCATCTTTAATTTGTCAGCTGATTGAATGGTTGTAGTTTCTCGTCTTTGTTATCGTTGCAGCATGTCTACTCTCTCTCATATTGTCTGTTTTTGTTCTCCAATTATATGATCTTTATGTGAAGACTGAGTTCCAAAACAATACTTCAATTGCAGTGGACAAAGTTACACTGCAGCATACTTATTCTATCCCTTGTTTCTGACCAAAATAATGTCTGATTATGTACCAATTCAAAGCGTTTAAACTGTGTTTTCATGTCGCTAGAATTATATCTGTGCCATTAAAGCAGCATTTGTTAAGAAGCACACGGATAAAGAAGTGTTCTTCTCTTTCGTTTTCAAGTACATTCTCAAATTTTTTGAGTATCTGTTCCCTCGAGTTGAATCTCGGGAAGCTAGTCATAGTTAGTTGATTAGTAGATTGTGAAAAAGCTTGTTATGGCTGATATCTTCTGAAGAGTTACATCAATATACTCACTAATCAAAGCCATTACTTATCTATAGTGTCTTCCTTTCTTATATAGGACTGATTAGAAGCATTATAAATGCCATCATCCGATGCCTATCTCATAAGCCGGTTACATAAGAAACATCATAAATTTGTTCAGATGGGTATAATTTTTTGCTGATAAATTTCATGTAATGCGTATAAATTGATCTTCTCCATGCTCGTTTCTTTCGTCGTTCATGGTATGATGGTCTAGTTTCTTCTGGGTAGATCCTTAATCTTTTAAAGATCATTTGATGAGAAGTGATTTATGATGACCAATCAATGAAACAGGCACTCCCCTTTGGCGTAATGGGCCGCCAGATAAGCCTGTACTCTGCAATGCATGTGGGTCTAGATGGAGGACAAAGGGAACACTTGCAAACTATACTCCTCTTCATGCGCGTGCTGATCCCGATTTCGAAGATCATGGAATTTCCCGGGTGAAGTACCTGCCTGTAAATAAGAAAAAAGAAGCGAAACTGCAAAAAGGAAAGCGGCAAAACAATAATGGAATGGTTGGAGACACTTTTCTCGACGATTATCGCTGTTTCAGCAGTGTTATGGATGAAGACACGACCAATAGATCGAGTTCTGGATCAGCCATATCCAATTCTGAGAGCTCTGCACAATTTGGCAGTGCAGATGCTAGTGATTTGACAGGTTGGTGGCCAAATTCTAAATTTTATTGTCATCCAATCAAAAATTTCTTTCGCTGTTTTGGAATTATGGCGATGGATGATAATCCGATAGAGAGAAATGCTTGCAATGATCATGTTGATATGGTGAGGCTTTTAATGATGGAAGAGCTTCAAATTTGTTTAAATGTCTGAATGATAGTTGAGAGCAATGCAATTGATCTCCCTCGAAAATAGTTTCTTCTTTCTTATCTTCTCAAACGACTTGAACGGGAATCAGTACTCGAAGTTTTTCAATATCTATGTTTAGTATGCTTTTCGAGATAAATAAATCGTTACCTTTCTAATATCGCATTGGCGATAATCGTTAAAAATTTTCGATTGATTCAAGCAATTACTTATATGGTACTTAGTCTTACTCTAAATTTGCAGGACCAGCTCAGTCAATCATTTGGGATACAACGGTGCCGTCGAGGAAGAGGACATGCACGGGCCGACCAAAGCCATCTTCCGTCGAAAAACTTACAAAAGATCTCTATACGCTTTTACACAAACAACAATCATATTTTTCGGGTTCTTCTGAAGAAGATCTGCTATTTGAGGGTGGAAAGCCATTAGTCTCGGCTGAGATAGTCCACGGGAGTGTTCTCATGAGAAATCCGAGCTCAATAGCTCGAGAAGAGGAATCCGAAGCTAGCTCCCTTTCAGTCGAAAATAAACATTACTCTCAGAATGATGTCTATTCTTATCCTCGCAATTATTCTGCGCGTAATGAAAATCAGAGCAATAATTCGAGATTTTCGACCCCGAGCAGTGGATTGTTAAAGTGCGGAGACGCAGTAAAAAGGTAACAATGCTGCTTTCGGGTGCAAAAGCCGAATGAATGTCACTTAAAGCTTCGATATCGTTTTCTTAAAAATAGCTGTAAATACGGCAAGTGCTTCTCCTCGGAAAATTAATCTTCGTCGTTTACAATTGCAGGGATAACTCTCCGCAAGAAAAACTGCAAATTATGGCAAACCGGAACTCTCCTTTATGCGATGTCAATTTAAGCGTAAGTTGCATTCTACATCTCGTTTGATGGACTCGAAAAAGACGATATTCGGGAGAATAATTTAGCCTATTTTTAACTTGAATTACAGAATAATTTGTTGTTTTGCCTATATTCAAACCTCCTTATTATGCAGAGGGATTAGTACATTAGTTTGCATTGTAATTTCAGTGAATGTCTTGTGCAGGATGTGGTGAACTATGAAGAGTTTACGAGGCAATTGACAAATGAAGAACAACAACAACTACTCAAGTATCTGCCTCCTACCGATGCTGCTAAACCCGCCGACGGGTTAGAGACTTTCTATCGTCTATGATTTAATAATATCCCCCTTCAAAAATGTTGCATTTCCGTGAATTACGACGAAAATCCAGAAAAGTCTACTAATTTTAAAATACCATTACTCTTGTATTTGTTTTTATCGAATTGAATTTCATGTTGAGCTGTATGATCTAACTGATTGTCAAAACCGGCTAGTAGTCTTAAACGAATGTATAAAAAATGAAAGAAAGTTCGACTGATAATAAAATACGGGAAAAATTTACAAGATATCTCTCTCTAATTGTTCTATTTCACTCAATTTCTATCTCTATCTCTCTCTACAATTTCATTCTCATTTTGCTGATTTTTTTTTTTTCGTGAAGGCTAATGCGAATGTTTGAAAGTCCACAATTTAAGGAGAACCTGAATTCCTTCCAGCAATTGTTAGCCGAAGGGGTCTTTGATTTCTCCCTTTCTGGTGCAAAAAAAGAAGTTTGCAGGACTTTGAGCAAGCTTGCATTGTACAATCTGTCAAAATCCAAATGGGTGGAACATTACCACCAACTCAAGGTTAGAGCTAACCGATTCTAACACTTGAGGAAATAATTTAAATAGGGTGATCAGAAAAAGGATACTTACTGCTTTCCTTGCTTGTAGATATGTAAAAATGGTGGACAGTCTTTGGTTCATCTCACAGGTCCTGCAAAATCGATTACTATCGTTAATCCAGTCAGATCCCGGGATAACCAAAATAAAAACTATTCAGGTAGATGATGATGTTCTGTGGTCATTCTTATGACATGGAACACTTTCATAAAACTTTTCTTGAAAAACAGAAAAATGTTTGAAATAGGCAGTTCAGAGTAGCATAATGTTGTTTAACTTCTTTGAATCTAGACAATTTAGAGTGATTTAAAATGGTTCTAAGAGTTATTTTGCATTCAGATTCAAGAACGACCTACGACGAAGAGCACAAAAGGGACTATGATCTCGAAAGCAAGCTTTGAAAATAAGGAATACCTAGATAATGAAGGTTCTTGCTTCAGTCCGAGAAGCCTCTTCGCCTTACCTCCGGAAGGAAGCTCACTCGTGTTTGAAAATTTAAATTTTGCTGCCGAAGAAAGTTCAGATCAAGATCTACTGCTTGACGTGCGGTCGAATAGCTCCTTTCCACAGGCAGAGCTCCTTTACCCTCTGAATCATGGCACTCAACTGGCAAGCACTAGTAGTAGCTCAGCTCATCCACATTTCTTCCACCATTGACAATATCGAACTAAATCATGGTGCAGGTTTTTGTGCTCTGCAACAATGCATGATGAAAATAAATAAAAAAACAAAATAAAACTTGGGTGTTTTTTTTTTTTTTTTTTTTTTTTGTATAGATAACATCATATTATTATTAGCTCATATTGCAGAAGCAAAAAAATGACTGATTTTATCTCTTTTTCTTCTTTTCGCTTTGCATAATAATGTCCAAGTCTTGTTGGTCGTGGGATGAATGTTAGATCTTATAAATTATATGGATCAAGTGTTCAAATACTCGTTTCTTTGATAAACTGAGAATTATCTGCTCAATGCCAAGTTTAAGGTTTACCTCTACAAGATAGATGCATAGATGATGAATTCAAAGTCAGCAGTATCCTTCGAGAGCTATGGCTATGTTTCAGAACCCATCCTGCCATACACAATTCTGAAAGTTCCCTTTCTTCATCAGCTTCCTGTCCTTCTCCTTCTAAATCCACAAACGAAGTCCTAGTGAATCCCCCATATCCTTGGTGCTTTCATTCAGATCCACCCGTTCAATTTCAGTTAAGCTATTGCTCTTTAAATTACAATAAAACTTCAAATATCCACTTACTGGGCTTTCATCGTCAGTTTTTTCACCGGCACAGTTCGTTTAAAGCAATATTTTTATCATTAATTTCAAGAGTTTAATCAGAAGTAGTTGCCATGGAAAAAGTTGGCACCTCCAAACCAACAATCTGCTCAATAATGTTTGGCCTTGTACAGAAAAATCGGCCAAGGCATCCATTAAACACCTGCTCTACTCTAAAACCTCAATTTCTTTAGGTTCAGAAAAACAAACCTTCTCTCCTCTACTGCCATTGATCGATCTACTTGGTGCTCTGAAGAAAGCTCGAGATCTGTATCCCTCCCCAAATCAACTACCCGACAATCATTACTAAGATAGCCCAGGGCGGCCGCATACCCTTATTCACCAGAGCTCTCGCCATAGCCGACTCGTCAGGCGGCGTATGGTAAACATCGTAAGAGACTCTGTCCTCTTTACGCTCCCAGCTCTTCACTCGAGACACCGTGATAACTCCAGTTGACTCGACCCGAAACTCGCCGGAATCCGCCGGCACGGAATCGTCACGGTTTACAGCGAATGGGCAGAAATTCAAGCGGTTCTCTTGATTTTTTCCATCGGAGATACTGTGAATCGGCTAAACAGCTTCATAACCATCTCCATCATTGCCATCTTCAGAGAAAATCGAAGGGATTGAATTTCTCAAGGCGAAAACGAGGGAAGAAGAAGAACTATAATTTGGAGGGAGAATTTTCCCGCGCTTTTTGAACCAACGGTTGCCAGCAAAATCCAATGGACGGTCAAGATTCAGTGTTATCCCCTACTGTAATAAATTATAAAAAAAAAATTATTACATTAATTTGTACTTTAACTGCAACAATCTTTGTTAGACACACGTCATCAAATTTTTTAAGAGAATAAATATAACATTACATTTTAATAATTTGAATTATTCAATTAAATTAAAATTTATTTTAAGGCTAAATTCTAAAAATTGACTTGGACTTTGGTTAAAAAAAAAGGTCAAAGTATTTTTTGTAAGCATAAAAAAGTTCAAATTATCAAAAATCTATAAAAAAAAAAAGGCATGCATACCATTTTAAACGTAGAGTGGTCGACCGCATCCCCTAATGCGGTCGACCGTGTCTCAGCAGGGGTTTACAAATTAATTTTAAAACAAATATTAAATAATATTCAATTTAATTGAAATTTTTACCACATATTCACTATAACATGGGAAAATAAGCTGGAAAATTGTATGATTTTCTAACAATGGTACGATTTATTGTAATTTTAATTAATTATTTTATAAAACAATTATAATAAATCATATCAGAGTTAAAAATTACAAAACTTTTTAGTTTATCTTCCCATGATGTGGTGAACATGTGGTAAATATTTTACGTAAATTGAATGTCATCTGTTATTTTTTTTAAATTAATTTTAGTCTTTTCTTCACAGTGCATTTTCAATTTACGACATTAAAGTTAACCTGGTATTTAACAAAATAATTTTTAAAAAATTTAAAAATATCAAATGACATTAAATTTACTTGAAATATTTAACACATGTTCACCACATCATGCGCAGATAAACTAAAAATTTTCGTGATATTTTTTTAAAATTTAATGTCGTAAATTGAATATTCACTGCGAAGAATGAACTGAGATTAATTTTAAAAAAATACCAATAACATTAAATTTACGTGAAATATTTATTACATGTTCACCACATCATGATAAGATAATCTGAGAAGTTTTGTGATTTTCTAACTCTGGTATGATTTATTATAATTGTTTTATAAAATAATTAATTAAAATTATAATAAATCGTACAAGTGTTAGAAAATCACGAAACTTTTCAACTTATCTTCCCATATTGTGGTGAATATATGGTAAAAATTCTAATTAAATTAAATATCATTTAATATTTTTTTTAAATTAATGTGTAAATTGAAAATAGAGGGTGAACCATCCTCCAGGAGGGTGAACACCCCCCCACTGAGACACGGTCGACCATACTGGGGGATGAGCGATCGACCATAAGACATTTTTTTTTATAGTTTGAGCTTTTTTGGCTCAAAAAAATACTTTAAGCTTTTTTTTCATCTTTGACCAAAGTCCAAGCCAATTTTTGAACCCTTATTTTAAAGTATTATTTATCTGCTTATTTTAATATCAAATTTTTGTACAATAATTTAATAATAAAATAAATTTTTCGTCCAATTACATTATACCTGATTAATTTTATTTTAAATTTTTTTCGATAAATTAAACATAATTTTATTAATATGTCCATATTAATGAAAACATTATAGTAGAGTTTTCTTTCAAATAGATCCCAACACATTGTTGGTAACGGTTCAGACCAATACAACAGCGTCATCTTCCTACCAGCTCAATTAACCAGGACTAAGACATACTGACGTGGATGAAGATAAAGTCACATTACATATTTTATGAAATTTCTATATAAAAATAAAAATTAGGATAATTATTGATTTGAACCCTGTACTATACACTGTTTTCAATTCGCCCATGTACTAAAAAAGCCGGCAAACCGAATCCTGTACTTTGATTCTGTTATCAGTTTTGACCTTCTATCAATAATTTCATTAAACCCTCATTTAAAAAATTAACAAACGATATTGGATTTAATTGAAATTTTTACCATATATTCACTACTTAATGAGAATATAATCTAAAAATTTTCGTAATTTTTTAACACATGTACGATTTATTGTAATTTTATTTTAGTATTTTATAAAAATATTATAATAATTCATACAAATTTTAGAAAATCACGAAATTTTTTTTATTATCTACCTATGTTAGGTTGAACGTGTGACTAAAGTTTTCAAATAAATCAAATATCGTTTGATAGTTTTTAAAAAATTAATTTATAAAATAAAAATTAAATAGTCAAAAATTAAACTTTTATTTTTTAATTTAATCTCAATTTTTAAAAGAATTAGGATGTAAATTGTATTGACGTTTCATTTAGGTGTTATTGCCCCGTCTGGCTCAGTCGGTCAAGCTTAAGTCATGATGCACCCATGCGGTCGTAGGGTCGAACCGGGTCGAACCTCACGGTTGGCGATGTTTACTTTTTATTCTCTTTCCAATTTTTGAGGCGTGAGTTATAACTGTTTCGGGTGAAATGACCTACAAGGAATGTAAATGTCCAATATATTCATTGAAATGCCCTAATTTACGAGCGTAACCCATCTCTTTCTCTGTTCTTGCTGGTATCTTGGACTTGGAGCATAAAATCTTCCGTTGGATTCATTTCTGCTGTTTTCTCCGATTCCGAATGCAAAGTTTTACTTTCTATCCGCCGCTACAATGCTAGTGCGCTACGCATTGGAGGTATAAATGTGTTTAGTTCTGAGTTTTTTATGTTTTTTTTTTTCCAATCTCTATTGTTGAAATTGATGCTTTGTTTTTTTTTTTTTTGTTGCGAGTTGTTACGGCGCTGAAATGAAGGTTCTGGTTGGTTAATTCTTTTTTTGTTTTTTTTTTTTGCGAGAAATTTTGGTGAACATTGAGAGATTGTGTCGGTGCTGTCAGGGTTTTTAAGATTTAGTTTCGGGCATTTTTGTTTTTGTTATACACATAATTATAAGCCCAATGTCATGAGTAACTTGATTCTTAACGAGGTTGTTGGAAGAAATGGGAAAGTGAGAAGAAACGAGATAGAAAACAATAGATTTGGAGGGAATAAGAGAAGATCCACAGAATCGATTGAAAGAAGAATATCAATAGAAAGAGAGAAGGAAGAGAGAATGAGAATCCGGGAGAAGAGAAGTTGTAACCATCATCACTCCATTTCTTTGAAATAACTCCCATCTAAACTACCCACAAAACAACTCACTTGAACTACCCACATAGACCACCCACGTAACCTCCCATGACACCCAACTCAGACAAATGCTAATTTCTTTATGTTTTGGTATGTTATATGTCAAGTAATATGTTGATAAATGTCGGCGTGATGGCAAATGATTGAAAGACACTAAATTTATTCAGTAGTTTTTTTGGGGTTATCCATTAACTACTTTGATACATGAGATATAAGCCCAATTGGGCCAAATGCTAATGTTTTCCTTGTGTTGATGAGAAATTTTTGGGTGTTGAAAATGTATTGGGAACAGAGCTTGATTTTTCAGACGTTTTTGGTATCCCGCTAACATCTTGGGTGTTTAGAATATTTTCACAATGCACTTATATGCTACTTTTTGAATTTTCTTTATGAGTGTGAGTTTTGTTGGTTTCCCTTGGTCTGGTGAGTATTTAATGTGAGGAAATAGATAGTTTTGGCGTTATCAGATGGCACCTTGGATATATAGATAATTAGTCAATCTGATTCAAACAGGAATTTCTTAGTTTTCATTAGGTTCTCTGTTAGGAGTAAAGCAGGAGAGGAAGGAAGATTCTTTGGCAAGACGTATACCAGAATAGGTGTCCACTCAGAGTAGCAAGAGAGGATAATTTGGTAGAGCATACTCAGCTGAGTTGCCGCAAATTGTTGGGATTCTTGGTAGTGAACTTGCATAAATCAATATTCATAGCAAAGTAGTTAGGAAGGGTATAAGGAGTAAGGGTGGAGGCTGAGAGGGATGCATTCAGAACATTTCCAAATAGTAAATTGTATTCTCTTCTTGGCTCCTGAGTCTGTGGTTGATAACCAGACTTGGGGTCTCTTTTAATAGTATTTTCCCTCTTCTCGCTAGAAATGCAAAACCAGAAAACAGAGAGAGGAGGTAGTGATGAGGTCGAGGATGAGACTGAAGAGAAAGGGAAAGTGGATTCATTTAAGGATACATGGCGAGTAATGTAAATTTTTTGGAAATATGGTCTAGACAATAATAGTCTTTATGACGAGGACTATAACCCAAGAAGACACAAAGAAGAGAACGAGACTGTAATTTATAGTTGTTAAAAGGACAAAAGAGAGAAAAACATAGGCAGCCAAAAACATGAAGAGTTGAAAAAGAAGGGGCAAAATGGAATAAGCATTTGAAAGAAGATTTATGATTCAAAATTGGGGTGGATAAAAGATTTATTAAAGTAGTGGCAGTAGCATAGGCATGGGGCTAGAACTTTTGAGGAACAGGCGAATGAAAAAGAAGAGAAAAATCAGTTTCGACAACATGTTGATTTTTTCACTCTACTCGACCATTTTGATTTGGATTATACGGACATGAAATATGGTGATGAATTCCAAGGGATTTAAAGACATTGGAGAGAGATTGAAATTCACCACCCCCGTCGGATTGGACAACTTTAATTTTTAGACCAAATTGAGTTTGAACAAGGTTATGAAATTGCACAAAAATATTGTGAACTTCACTCTTTAATTTTAAACAATAAAGCCAGGTGAAACATGTACAATCATCAATAAACAAGACAAAATATTGAGTACCAGTAGTGGAAATAATAGGGGAAGGACCTAAACATCTGTGTGTACAAAATCAAAATGTGACAGAGCACGAGAATTGAAAATTTTAAAAGGCAACTGATGATGCTTGCTCATTTGACAAGCTATACAAAACATTAAAGAAATTCAAAACAGAAAAGGATGGATGGCGAAGACGACAATGCCAGAGCCGGGAGGGGATCTTTGTCGGAAAGGCAGGAACTGAAGAGGGGCCAGTCATGAACAGTGCTTGAGGGGTGGAAGGGGTTTGGTACAACTTATTATGGAGGGAACCTCGGAGAAGAACTCGATGAGAATTCCGATCCTTAACAAGAAAACAATGTGAATGAAATTCAACAAAAACTGAGTTCTCACAGCACAATTGATTGACAGAGAGCAAATTATGAGCAAGGAGAGGGGTATGAAAAACATTTTTTAAATGGAGAGAACGACTAATTGCCGGAAGAGTAACAGAGCCGAAGTTAACAATAAGGACAGACTTACCATTAGCGGTGACGACTTGAGTGGAACCGATGTAAGGAGTGGGGTGGTGCAACAGGGACGAATGAGGAGTGAAATGGTGAGTGACTCCGGAGTCTAACGTCCACGCCGCAGTTGGAGCAAAGTCGGGCGGAGACGGCAGGAGACGGGCCGTATGAGCTTGAGCTGAAGAGGGGAAGGCTATGAAGGAGTTGGGAAAATGGGCTTGGGCCGAGGACTGAGGCCTGAAGGTGTTGTCCAGGCGGTGAAAGAAAACGGTGGCGGTGTGACTCATTTTGTGACAAATCTGACATCTGGGCCTGAAGTGGGTCTTGGGTCGGGTCGGTCGCCAAGCTATGGGTGGGGAATACCTGGCCCGAAACCAATTAGATGCAGAACAAAAGAAGGCACAGGAGGAGGTCGAATCAAAGTACCATGGAACAGTCGTGGAGGACGAGCGAAAGATCGGACTGCAACATTAGTTTGAAGAGAGGTCGGAGTTGGAAGCGAAAGGGCGGCATTGTGCTTCTTCAATTGAAAATCGTAACTTTGCAAAAGACTGAATCTCTTCAAGAGAGGGTTGATCTGCGCGATTCGTGATAGAGGTGACGAACGCGTTGTACTCACTCCCAATGTCGCTGAGAAAATATAGGACATGACGGTAAGAGACCGGCTCTCCAATGGCAGACAACGTGTTACACAGGAAGGTAATTTTCTGAATATAGACCTCAGTAGAAATCTCATCCTTAGACAAGGTATGAAGTTGGCTTCGGAGATCTGTGATTTTTGCCAAGGAAGATGAAGCAAACATACGGCTGAGGGCGTGCCAAATCTCGCTGGTAGTGTTGTAGTGAACGATTTGGGGAAGAAGATTGTCAGAGAGGGATGAGAATATCCAACTCATGATGAACCGGTTGTACCTCTGATGAACAGTGAAGTCAGGATTGAGTTGAGGGAGATGAAGTAAAAAAATTGAGGTGAGGTTGGATGAGAGCCATCCAGAATGCTCTCGATTCCACTAGCTATAACAACATTGTGGATTTAGATCTTCCACACGAGATAGTTTGTGGTGTCTAGTTTAATTGTCAGAGTCTGGTTCAAAGAAGGGAAGGAAGGTAGGGAAGAAAAAGGATGGGTCGAAGGAGAAGAAGGGATCGTAGAGCTTGGCGAAGCCATTTCAGCTCTGATACCACGTTAAAAATGCAAAACCAGAAAACAGAAGAAGAAGAATAGGAATAATGTTATGTATACAAAGCTTGAAAATTACTACTACTATTTGAAAAGAGAAAAACAAAACGTATATATTAAAACTAATCATTACATCTAAGAAGTAATGATCAACTCTAAAAGCCTAGGCCTATGCTAACACTTCTTGGGGTGATTGTTTTGTTCTCATGTAAAAAAATGGTGTAGGATGTCTGTGATATTGTTTCTAGATGACTGTACATTGTTAATTTATATTGTGGAGCTTTTGTTATGATATTGTCAGTTCAGTTCTTTTTTCTTATTTCCTTTCAATAAGATTTGCGACCAGAAAACTTAATGCTCATAAGTTTCTATTGATATTTATAGATTTTCCATCGCTCTTTGCTCTATGGTTTGGAATGGGGGTTGTTGAGGCCATGGTGCATTCTGAATCGCTGGGACCAATCATGTCAACTAATAGCATTTGTTCTGAGGAAAGATCTGGAAGATTTGTGATGGAAAATTGTGACGTGAGCCTGTCCAAATATAAGCGACGCAAAGTTTCTGCAGTTCGAGATTTTCCCTCGAGTTGTGGGCGAGTTTCTTCTCAAATCAACTTAAGACCACTTGATGGTGCGACATGTGCTGTTACTACAGAGGATTTGTTGTGTAGGCTTCCTGGAGTTCCCACAAATTCAGATGTGCACGTTGCAAGTAAGTTTGCCCCAGGTTGTAGTCCCGTTTCTCCTAAAATCAATTTAAGACCAGCTGCAGATGCAGCATGTGCTGGTACTATCAGAAATTCAGATGTGCATATTGCAAGTGATCTCCTCCCAGGTTGTGTACCAGTTTCTCCTGGAATCTATTTAAGACCATCTGAAGATGCAGCTCGTGTTTGTAATGCAGAGGATTTACTTGGTGGGCTTCATGAGGGTCCTAGAAATTCAGATGTAAACGTTGCTATAGATTCCCCAGGTTGTAAATCAGTTTCACCTCAAATCAGTGTAAGACCAGCCGAAAATGGTATTACAGACAATTCCCTTGGTGGCTCTGCTGAAGTTACCATAACTTTAGATGTGCATGTTGCAACAAAGGTAGTTGAATCAGTAGCCGAGCGGCAAGCTATGTTTACTTATCAAAGAGATGGGCGAAACTCGAAGGATGTTGAACTATCAAATACTCAATCTGAAGAGGATTTGGAAGGTTTAAAAGATTTGGGATTAACAGATCATGGAAAATCTATAGAACATGATACTTCCTCATTGTCAAAGGATTTTCATGAAACATGTAATCCTATTCCTAGCAAGGAAATAAGTCAAAGTAGTTTAAAAAACCGTCCTGTACATTGCTTTGTTTCTGTTAGCAATGGCGGTGGTTTGGAAAATGTTGCAGATAGAAACTTTCCTCATCGAAGAAGAGTTTCAGCTGTCAGAGACTTTCCATCTTTCTGTGGTAGAGATGCTCCTCTTTTAAGTAAGGAGGGGTATGTGAACTTGCGTGCTTCTGTGAATGAAAAGAGTTTGGGGCAAGAGAATTCTGGATTTGATGACAAACTATCAAACGAAGTTGTGAGTAAATATGACAAAAAGAAGGGAGAAAACAATCAACAAGGAAAGGCGAGCAATGAATGTCTTGAAAATACTTCCAAACTAAATGTGGATATAAGCTTGAAGAGGAAGCTTTCAGATCAATATGGTTATCCAAGTGGGCAAAAAAAGGAATCTTTTGTGTCTTCCAAAATTTTGTCTGACAGGATTGTTGTGCAAGCTTTGATGGCCTCCTCAAATTGTCCATGGAGGCAGGGTAAATCTTTAAAAAGGCTAGAAAGTGGTATTAGTAAAATAGGTCAAGGGAAGAAACATGTCGCAAAACAGGTTGGGAATATTAAATTTTTTGCAAGAACAAAGTACGAAGGTAAAGATTTTAACGGAAAATTTTTGGGTAAGAAATATAAAATGTCATCAAAGGCTACTCATGGAGGCACAGTTCAGCTTGTAATTAGAGAGGAAGATATGTTTGAACGTGATAATGTTCCAGGGAAGAAATCTAAAATGACAGCAAATGGTACTCATGGAGGTAGAGATCAACATTTAATTCAAGGTCAGGATAAGTCGGAACTTAAAAATGATGAATTTCATGTCGGTCGAAGTAGTCGTGCTTATGATGTGAGTGTTACTCCGTTTGGTCAACGTAGTCTGAATGGAAATTCCCTTGCTAGTGATGCTATCGTTCCCAGAACGAAGGTCAGAGAGACATTACGTTTGTTTCACGCTATGTGTCGGAAGCTTTTGCAGGAAGAGGAAGCACGATCTAAAAAAGCAGGAAACTCTCATAAGAGGGTAGACCTTCAAGCTGCAAAAATACTCAAGGACAAGGGGAAATATGTTAATGAAGGCAAACAAATTTTAGGATCTGTTCCAGGAGTTGAAGTTGGTGACGAATTTCGTTATAGAGTAGAACTCAATATTATTGGTCTTCATCGCCAAATTCAGGGTGGTATAGATTATGTGAAACATGATGGGAAGATCTTGGCGACTAGTATTGTGGCTTCAGGGGGATATTCAGATGATTTAGATTGTTCAGATACTGTGATTTATACAGGTCAGGGTGGAAACGTGATGTATTCAGGTAAAGAACCTGAAGATCAAAAGCTTGAACGAGGAAACCTTGCCCTCAAGAATAGTTTGGATGAAAGAAATTCGGTCAGGGTGATCAGAGGGTTTAATGTATCCGAGGGAAGAACATACGTTTATGATGGGCTATATTTAGTGGACAAATGGTGGCAGGATGTGGGGCCTCATGGTAAGCTTGTATTTAAATTTCTATTAAACAGAATTCCAAATCAACCAGAACTCGCCTGGAAGGAAGTTAAAAAGTCGAAAAAATTTAAAGTGCGAGAAGGTCTCTGTGTAGATGACATCTCTCAAGGGAAAGAGCGTTGTCCAATCAGCGCTGTGAACACTGTAGATGATGAGAAACCCCCGCCTTTTACATACATAACAAGAATCATATATCCTGATTGGTGCCACCCTGTTCCTCCCAAGGGTTGTGATTGCACCAATGGGTGCTCAGACTCATGTTCTTGTGCAGTTAAGAATGGAGGAGAATTACCATACAATTATAATGAGGCTATTGTTGAAGCAAAGCCCCTCGTCTATGAGTGTGGTCCTTCATGCAAGTGTCCGTCTTCTTGCTCGAATCGTGTCAGTCAGAAAGGTATCAAATTTCAGCTTGAAATTTTTAAAACCAAATCCAGGGGATGGGGTGTGAGGTCTCTCAATTCAATCTCTTCGGGAAGTTTTATATGCGAGTATGTTGGAGAGCTTATCGACGAAAAAGAAGCTGAACAAAGAAGTAATGATGAGTATCTGTTTGATATTGGTAATAATTACAGTGATAGTTCCCTGTGGGATGGACTTTCAACTCTAATGCCCCAAATCCAGGCAAGTTCTTCCAAAGAAGTTGAAGAGGGAAACTTTACCATTGATGCAGCCAAGTTTGGCAATGTGGGCAGATTTATAAACCATTGTTGCTCTCCCAATCTGTATGCACAAAATGTTCTGTATGATTATGAGGATAAACGGGTTCCTCACATAATGCTCTTCGCTGCCGAGAATATTCCTCCCTTGCAAGAGCTGACTTACCATTACAATTATGTTATAGATCAGGTTCGAGATTCCGATGGGAATATTAAGAAGAAGAGTTGTTATTGCGGTTCTGTTGAGTGCACGGGTAGGATGTATTAAACTGCAAACCAGCGAAGAAGTTCAGCTTAATCAAGACAAAGGATGGTTTCACTATATCAAGGTCAGGTCATTAACGTTAATAGTTTTACTTTGTTGATGTGTGGATTTACTATAGATACCTCACTTACCCGATTTGGCCATGAATTATCGATAGGAGAGTTACTTGGTTCGACAAATTCAAACTTGCGGCAACCAAATAGATTTTGTTCGTAAAATTTGACCCATTTTCTCCATGCATTTCCTTTCGATATGTTTTCATCTACGATGCTTCTTGGTTAAGTTTGTGTTGTTCAATTGTATTTATTATGTGTTGTTGCATCTCACCTTCCATCCAAGTACCTCTTGGTCAATCCAGTTGGTTTGCGGTTTTGTATTTCAGATGTTTCACTTTGACCTACAAAACTGTTTTTTTCATTATTATAAACTCCCAACTGAGAGAAATATAGTCATTTCTGAGAAGTTATTTACAGTAGTTAATTTGGTTTCTATTTGAATTTCACAGAATAGAGCTGCAAGTGCAGATTTTGGCTCGTTGGTGAGCATTGTAATCGATGAATTGATGCAATGATGGTGACAATGACTTCGACAGCTTCACCGCGAGCGGTCAAATAAAGTATGTTTCAAGATGGATATTTCACGAAATCGAATCTGTAAACTGTTTTGAAGAACTTAAAAAATTACTTGTCTGTTTATCTGGTTAGTAATCATAAGTTTGTAGACACGATAAGCTGTTCATGAAGAAAAATATAATGTGCCTACTCAAGTCCAGGTTTATGTATTCTTATTTTTGCTATTTCAAAGCAACTTTTGTCGGCATCAAATTATTAGAATAATGATGCAATTAAAATAATAAATTATAGGGTAAAAATTATTTTAACCCTTAAACGATGAACTTTTTTTAAAACACTCCTAAATTAATAACCCTAACAACTTCAACCTTCGACTATCATAAATCTAACAATTTAATCCCTGGCGGCCTCCTGATTATCCCTTGTTCTGCATTTTTTGCCAAGAATTGAGAGTCGATCTAAAAAGAACAACCTTGTGGCAGTCCAGTTCCTTTCGACTGGCCCTGCACGACCTGGCCCACCACACTAGGTGGAGTCCGCGAGCTGCACTCACAGAATTTTTTCTTCCTGGAGCAGGGAATTTTACGTCTTTTCCACCACTCAAACCTAGGACCTCCAGGATATAATCCATGGGCTACAAGTGGTGGTACCATTGACCTTCTGTTATGTTAGGGAGTCGTTGGGTGTTAGAGGCCTCCCGTTTCACGTGCGGTGCACATGGAGCTGGAACGGGGAACCGTTCTCCCGAGTCGGCCCCTCCGTTCTCCAGTCTTTTATAATGTCGTTCTCAATAATTGGAAGGTCGTTCTCCAGAACGGGGATTTATTATAATGCGTAATTTATGTATTTATTGTAACATGTAATTTTGAATTTATTATAATATGTAATTTCGTAATTTTATAATATTTGTACGATTTATTATAATTATTTTAATTACAATAAATTGTACAAGTATTATAAAATCGCGAAACTTTCTTTATTATCTTCTCATTATGTGATGAACATGTAGTAAAACTTTTAAGTAAATTCAATATCGTTTTGTATTTTTTTTTAAATTAATTTATAAAGTGAAAAATGAACTGGGTTCCCAGCCCCGGAACGAAGGGAAAAAATACCAAAGAATATTCAATTTATTTGAAATTTTTAACACGTGTTCACTACATCATGGGAAGATAATCTGGAAAGTTTCGTTATTTTATAACACTTGTACGATTTATTGTAATTTTAGTTAATTTCCTTTAAAAACCAATTTTGAGGTAATTTGAAAAGGCTCGGATTTAGTGATTTTGGTGGGTTTTAGGACTCAGATTTGTCAGATTTTTGAATAATAGTTGTATTAAACCAACAAGGATAAAGAAATCAACAAAGTTGGGCGTGAAATGATCAAATTTTGGATGGAAATCGCGGCGATTGAGAGAAAAAAATTAGTTTTCTAAAAGTGGGGAGTGGATATCTTATATACTATCGGAGATCAGTCTTCGTTGGTGGTGAAGACCCCCGTTCTCAACCCTAATTGTGAGAACGAGGGGCTGGTCTGGACAAACGGCCCCCTGCTGTTCCACAACGGGGGGCCGATCTAAGGAGACGACCTCCTGTTCTCAAGAGCCATTTTTCAGAATGGAGGCCGAGCCGAGCCGGCCCCCTGTTGGTGCACGTGGAACGAACCCCCCGACAAAACAGGAGGCCGTTCGTTTTAGATCGACCTCCCGTTCTAGGCAAAAAAATGCAGAACTAGAAGCCACGATGGGTTAAATTGTTAGGTTTATGATAATCAAAAGTTGAATTTGTTAGGATTGTTAGTATAAGGGTGTTTTAAAAAACAAATCCATAGTTTAAGGGTTAAAATAGTTTTTACCCTAAGTTATAAATAGTTAATTATTACATTAATTTCATCAATTATTTTTTATCACGTTAGAAAGTATGTTTAAACAGTAAAATAAAAGAAAACATAATATAAAAATAAAAAACTCCAAGATATTGTTAGGATTAAATGTGTTTAAATGTAATAAAAATGTAAATGCAAATATATTATAAATATGTTGGCATTAATTTTTTGACAAATAAATATTTATAGAAATAATATTTTATTTTATTAATTTCAAAGATGGTAGTTTGTTTCTTATAAATCAAGAAATAATCTATTCAAATTATTAAATGGATGGATATTGGAAATCAAGAAGATATTGGTGAAAGTTAAAATAAGGAAACTTGAGGATCAAGGAAAGTAGTTGAAAATCTAGAGCCTTTAGCTTTTTGAAAAACTTTGTTTTAAAAGGTCGATTTGAAAGATATTTGATGGATTATATCAAACTTTGAAATCACATTAATTATGGAATACTTTCATAAGTCTTGGGGATCCATATCCAAATAGTTGGCGGTACTTTCCTAAAATATCACACGAGGTGTCTCTCAACCAATTTGGTGAGATTTTGTTTTCTTATTCTTTGCGGCTTTAAATTTCGATTTGGTAT
Source organism: Begonia masoniana (assembly GCA_022432975.1). Classification (NCBI taxonomy): domain Eukaryota; kingdom Viridiplantae; phylum Streptophyta; class Magnoliopsida; order Cucurbitales; family Begoniaceae; genus Begonia; species Begonia masoniana. Next base: position 27,876,279 of record CM039513.1, on the reverse strand, counting down.
TTGAATTAAATCTCAGATAAGGCAGTTACCAATCATATTTAAGTTTTAATTCTTAAGAAAGCGTGCACGACTTTTTCATTATCTTGGGAAGGAGATTTCTTGATTGGCAAACCGTCGTCGTTCTTTCTCTCCCTCACGCCTCTGCGTATGAGATGTGATTAATCATTCAGTTCTTGAATGGTTATTTTACACTCTGTTTATGCTATGGAATTCATCAATTATTTGAGTGTGTTGATTTATTGCGTCCGAATACAACGACCTGATGTTACAGACGGTGTCATAGAAAGCAATTTTCTTTATTCTTCATTGAAGCTCAATCTCGGGAGAAGGCTGCATTGGAACTCGGGAGAAATTCTTTTATCGATAAGAGGAGCTTGTCATTCTGATCGTGAGTAATGTGATCTTGTCATACACGAATTTCGAGAGGAGTCATCAACAACAAAGAGATCTTGTTGCATTTAGATCTCGAGAGGGATCGATCACAAGTCGAGGGGAGCTCGCAAAAACAATTTCATTGAGAAGTTAGGAAGGGACAGCGACGACAAAGATAAGAGAGGAAGTCTTTATTTGTTTAAGTCTGTTTGTCTTATAATTTTGTAAACTCATGATATGTTTTTATAACTGGACGTGACCCTGCAGACATTGACAAATTGTCGAACTGCGTTACCAATCTCCTGTCTCTTTACTTTTTGTATTTTTATAATTATCCATCATTGCATTAATTATCGCTGTCACACGAAACACTTTGTGTAACATCGCGTAACTAAGCTGGATCTTTTAAAAATGAATGATAAAAGTATAAACATACCCACTATAAGTAGTTGGTAATTACAATTTATAGAACTAAAAATGCAAAAACCCTTGGATGTGTATATATATATTTGTGAGAGCTTTATTTATTTTATAGAGAGACAAAAATATAAAATGATAATATTATATTTATACAAATTAATTTACGCTTCAAATAACATAATTATTTTATCAATTAATAAAAATGCGTAAATAGTATTTCAATTAGAGCATTGACTTTACCTCACTAGAAATTATTGGCAAATAACACTTGTTTGACAAAAAAATACAAAAGACCTTTATCATTTTAGGCAAGATGAGTCCAAAAATTACTTCCAAGCTTGAGAAAACAGACATGGTTAATAAGCAGTATCAAAATCAGTTTCCCAAAATGTAGAAACATACAAACAAAACACAAATGTATTAGGACGTGCAAAAGCAACAATCACATGTCACCTTAAATCAATACAATATGTTATGAGTCACAGTTTTTTCTGTACCTTATTGTCAGCAAACTTCATTGGTGATTTGTCGATTTCCCGCCCATAGCTAGCCACCCGACCTTCAACTTCATAGGTCCTTGGCCTGATGTAAAAAGAAAGAACCGTTCTTATTACCCCGCAAGTCTAAATTATGAAAGATTAAAGCTGGTTTGATAAAAAATACATTAGGTGGAAAGGGTTGCCATAGTAAAACCAGATCAAATAAGTTATGGAAAGTTTCATAGTTGTAATAGGATCACAACTCGTCATGTGAAGGCAAAAAGAACCCAGTATGAGGCTCAGTCTATATTAGTGAGGATGCATAATTCCCATCGTTTAGAAGAGTGAAAAGTATATGGTTTATAAATAGAGTTCTATTTCCTACCTAATATAACACGTTTTTGGCTAATCTCCAAGAACAAATCTATGCAGACTCCACTCCAAAATGGACAATATTATACTGGAAGAACCGGGAAAGTTACAAATACAAATGAGTTAGCAACTATGTCAATGGAACGAAGACCCTCGTCGCTAGAAAAGGAAAAAAGACAGTTTTTCCCTTAGATTGTTACTTTATATTGCCTATTTTTTCAAAAGAGGAATGCATTGTTTGGAAATTTCTGAAAAAAAAAAGAGCCTAATATTGCAGTCACAGAGGTGTGATTAAACAAATCCAATCTGGCCATCTGATGGAACAACTAACATTTGTGTTCATGTATTACCTTAGAATTCCTTGAACTAAGTCGTCCAATGCAATCTTCTTCTTACAAAAGCTGTGCCTTCTTCAGGTCAGCCACGACGCCCCGGTCTTCGCTAGACCTCTCATTGTATAATACCTGGTGGAAGTTAAATGCAATTAATTAGGCATGAAAATGTTACCATTGATGAACTAACTGTTCTTGCTGCAGTATGAGGGTACCTTATCAATGATACCATACTCCACTGCTTCACTGGGACTGAAATATTTTGGTCTTCTGATGTCAGCTTCGATTTCCTCCGGTGTCTTTCCGATATGTTTTGCATATAGGTTAACCTTAACAAATTTAGGTTAGTTACATGAGTTTGTATAGTACCTCTTGTTCCTAACTTTTTCGCATGCAACAGTGTTTCAACATAAATGCATACAATTGTAAGTAGGCAATACAGATGATGTAATTCAAACTCATGGCAGCTAATCTTACCAATTCTGTCTTCACATTTCTCACTTCCTTTCTCGCGAGTTCAATATCAGTTGCTTGACCTTGAAACCGGGCTATAGGCTGGCGAGAGAAAAAACCATACGTTTAAATTTTGATTTAAGTACCTTTAAGATAAACGTGGATTAATCTGGTGAAATAGGATTAGAAAAGGATGTCAATGTGGCAAATAAAAAGTTAAAAACCTGCTTTATCATGATTGTTGATGAGGGTAAAGCAGAACGATTTCCTTTTGCACCCGCAGCCAAAAGCAGTGCAGCTTCTCCCCAAGCATTACCAACACATAATGTGAATATCGGTGGTTTCACGTACCTATAAAAGGAGAGAATGAGTAAGAGGTACTTAGAAAAATCACACTAACTGTCACAACCTGAGGACGGACTGGAGCATAAACGTCAGGTCGGACAGACCGATTCCTGGGAAGGGGACCCTATCACCTAGCCCTAACTCCTGCAGAACTCTCCATTGGAGCGAAGCAAACTAAACACCCAACACCAAAAAGTGTAAGGGGATCAAATATGCAATGGTCAAGAACAGGTAACTTTTTACTCGGGTACCATAGTTTATAAAGTTGATGTTTACACCACTAAAAGAACATAAACATAAATGAAGGTTCATTTATCTAAAAAAAAAAAAAAAAAAAAAACATGATTACCATCACTTCTGCCTCCCCAGTGGGAAATTCGCGAGCCATACATATCATTTCCTCTTCCTCCACCAGTGATATTTCGGAGTCATACCTATCATTACATCGTCCTCCCACCGTGGGAGAATTCGCGATATACATAGCATAGTCTTTTCCCCGTTCTGCACTTATCCCCTTGTTTTCATTACTTTTCATGTCTCTACTTATCAATAAACGGTGGGCATAATGCTAGACATTAGGTTCACAGAGAACAGTCAACCATAAGGACAAGTAACCATCCTGTAACGTTCCATTTCTTAACTTACCAACTTCTTCATGTCCGTGTAAATAAAATCATAGTCAACAAGTTAACATTTCAGTGATTTCCTAATACCCTTGCGTGTATGGCCCTAGGGGCCGGAAATCTTAACACATTCACTTACCCTGGATTCCTTAGCAATCGAGCTTCTTTCCTGTTGTAAACCCTTAACCTAAAACA
>CM039513.1:27816031-27872588 GCA_022432975.1 Begonia masoniana | reverse complement strand
CGGAGTATAGTTTGGCAATGTTCCCTTTGGCCTTCCATCTAGAACCACATTGCCTGCAGAGTACGGACTTATCTGGAGGCCCATTACGCAAAGGGGAGTGCCTGTTCATTGATTGGTCATAGAAATATTCTCCTCAACGGATTTTAAAAGATTAAGGTCTAACCAGAAGAAACTAGGACCATCATACCATGAAAACGACGAAAGAAAAACGACAATGGAGAAGATCAATTTATACGCATTACAGAAATTTATCAGCAAAAAAATTATACCCATCTGAACAAATTTATGATGTTTCTTATGTAACCGGCTGATGAGATAGGCATCGGATGATGGCATTTATAATGCTTCTAATCAGTCCTATATAAGAAAGGAAGACACTATAGGATAAGTAATGGCTTTGATTAGTGAGTATATTGATGTAACTCTTCACGATATCAGCACATAACAAGCTTTTTCACAATCTACTAATCAACTAACTATGACTAGCTTCCCGAGATTCAACTCGAGGGAACAGATACTCAAAAGAATTTGAGAATGTAACTTGAAACGAAAGAGCAGAACACGTTCTTTAGCCGTGTGCTTCTTAACAAATGCTGCTTTAATGGCACAGAATATAATTCCTAGCGACATGAAACACAGTTTAAACGCTTTGAATTGTACATATCAGACATGATTTTGGTCAGAAACAAGGGATGAAAATAAGTAGTGCTGCAGTGTAACTTTGTCCACTGCCATTGAAGTATTGTTTTGGAACGCAGTCTTCACATCAACGATCATATAATTGGAGAAACAAAAAACAGACAATCAATGAGAGAGAGTAGACAGTGCGGCAACGATAACAAAGACGAGAAACTACACAGTCATCAGCTGACAAATTACAAGATGAGCTGAAAATCAGTGGAAACAACAGTAAACCAATTGCAAGCGGAAAGTTCAATTAGATTCTGTCATTCATGACTAAATTTCAAGACCAGGGTTACAAAAAAAAAACCAATCATGATATAGAATTCCGAGCCAAAATCACTCAAAATAGGTCTTAATTCATAGACAAAACAGAAAATTATAAGAGAAATTTATTTCTCGTCCATTTTGATTGACATAGGAGAGCCTTTCCTTCTGCTCAGAGTTGCTCTCTACTATAAAAAAATGCACAACAAATATGGAATTATGCAAACCATTTTCATTACTCATTTCAAATTGAAGAACTCACGTTTTTGCTTGTCTAATGAAGTAGGGAAAAAAAGGCAAAAAACAATACACTTGGAGAAACAAGAACTCACTATGACTCCACAGTGACACAAGGTCCTTGCTTCCCATTTTCTCTTCCTGTGATTTTCTTTACTTTTTTTTTTCTTTCTTTTCCCCTCAGATGAAATCAAAAAGTAAAAAAAAAAAAAAAAAAAGCCTAAATAATTATGGTTCCCTTCCTCCAGACCTTGTCAGTGTGTACAAAACCTTCTCTTACAACAAACCCAGAAAAGAAATTCCCAGAAAAAACAAAAAACCAGAAGACCCAGAGAATTTATGGTTCATGGACTCAAAAAAATCCAGAAAAAAAAAAAACCCAATATCAATCAGCAATGAAAGAAGCGAGCTGGTTATTTTAGTTGGGAATCTGTACAATCTAATGGAGGAGAAAAAACCATTGGAGGAATCTCATAAATGGCTGTGGAAAAAGAAGGTGAAATGAAGAAAAAGAAAAAAAAAGAGAGAAGGGGTTGAAGCCAAGTTGAACAGCCAGAGGTAGTATGTGTATTTTCTTCTTGTATTGTACATTAAGCAATTAATAATTGCTATTTTTAATTACAATGAAAATATATATTTGAATATATTATATCATTGTTGACCATAGCCTTCTAAATTTTCCAAAATTCAACAAAAATATTATCCACACAAAATTCATATTTTAATTGTTTAAGAAATAATAGCAGAAGTAAAATTAATTTTAACGCGTTTATAATTTATTTTAATTATTATATTAATTAATGAGAGCCCGTCGTATGATAAAATTAAAGAATAAACTTAATATTACTCTAAAAATAAATAAAATATTTAGGTAAAAAAAGTAAGAAAAGAATAATACTACGTTTACTCTTTGACGTGACAAATAATTATTGGTGCAGTTAATGTAATAAATAAACTATTTATAATTATTACATTAATTGCACCTTAATTGGATTAATCATTATTTGATAAGTCAACGAGTATTTTAATAAATGAGAATAAAAGAGTAAACTTAGTATTGCTCGTAAAAAAATTATGGAAAACGTAAGAAAAGAGAATTACTGTCGCGTAATTCTACTTCATAATCTTATAAACTGACGTGACAAACATTAATTTGTATAATTAATATAATAATTTAAAAATAATTAAAATAAGTCATTAATCAATATTTGTCACTTCAGGGTCAGGGTATAAAATAATTATTTTTTTTAAATGTTTAAGTATTATTTTTAATTTGATATAACAAATTAAAGAAATGAATAATATTGGTCACTATGTTTGGTAAATTATTTAAATAATGTTATATTTATTGAGTTTATGAGGACATGATGTGTGACAAATATTAGGTGTTGTTTTTATAAAGAGAGGAGGAAATAAAGAATTAGAGTCACAGCCTGTAGTGCCTGTGACTAATCACAACCGCGTAATCACCGTTGATTGGCCGAAAAGAATTTATTGGTGGGACCCACAAGGACACGTAGAGATTCTCGTTTTGAAACTTTTATGGCGAAGGTGATCTACTGGAACAGTGACTGACTGGCAGTAATTTTAGAAACTGATAAATATTAAAAAAAACGTCAGCGTGAAAGCGAAATATTATTAAATAAATAATTATTTTAAAAAATTGGGAAATTAAAATAAAAAAGGAAAATAATTAATTAAAATTAATAAATATGTCATTGATACATAGTGGGTATCTCATGACCTTGACTTCTTAGTTTTATGGTTCTTTATGTCAAACTCAAGTAAAGTCAACATAACTCGGTGAATATTAGCCGTTGGATTACTTGATCGGAAATCGCAACTGTCCGATGAAAAAAAAATATTACAAGTTCAAAATCAGACGGCTGTAAATAATTATTTGTTTATCAAAGAATGTGTCCACAAAGAAAGACTAAGTGACATTGTAACATTCAAAGCACTTATCCCATTAAATTGAGAGGTCAAACAAGTAACTTCACCCATAATATCGCTACTCTTGATCCATTTATTTATTTAATTGGTCTCGTAGAAACTAAAACTATAGCGTCGTTTTACCGTATTACAATAAGTTGTCTCTGTGTAATCGAACTTTTATTATTTTAACGATAAGTTCATATTTGTCTGATCTAATGTTGTTCGAAATTTGGATCTGACTTTGAATGGAGAGCAGATCTCTAAACTTTATCTAACGGGTTATAAGGGTGCAATACGAAGAGTTATGCGCAGTAACATCGATGAAATTGTCTTTTTTTTTTTTCAACAAAATATAATTGTCCACAATTCACGATGTTCGGATCCCAAACTTGACATTTTACCCTATACGTAATCAGACTGCACAACTATGAACACTAGGGTTGCAACACAAAGAGTCCTGCGCAACAACATCAATGAAATAGTCTATTCTTTTCGACAAAAATATAATTGTCCATGATTTACAATTTTAGGGTCTCAAATCCAATTTAAAAAATGTAGACTTACAAGTTGGGCCTCCAATGATCTGAGGGCGGTAGGCTAGAGCTTAAACTATCATTTTTTTGTTCAAATCGACTAGAACCTGAATAAAAAGCTCGTGTCACGACCCGTAGAACACCTTGGTTAGATCTGCATTTAATTTACATGGACCAGACAGGCACAACTTAGTCCATACTCCATTATTATATGTAACATCGTTAAAATAATTACGTGCATTGTCCCGTTAATATGTCATCATAACTTGTATATTAGGTTCACCCTCGTGTTTTTCCATGAATGAAATGTTAATAACATTTAGTAATACTATGACGTAACATATTATGATATAAGAATATGAAACTAAGTACAACTTTTCAATTACATTATATTTGTTATAAGGTAATGTTTAGCGGGATGAATGGATTGAAAAGTCAACTTAATTTTTATGTCTAGTTTTTATTTTTGAATTGTGAAAAATTTTTATATATCTATAGATATTAAAATGAACTATAAAGATAATGACAAGTTGACTATTAAATTATTTTTTGATCAGAATAACTCTTAAACTATGTTCCGTTAACAATGTTACTATTATTGTTAAATATTCCGTCAAATTGAACACATGCAAGATACACGTACAAAAAATTGAGTTTTATGTTTTAAACTGGTTTTTGTGACCCGATTTAAAACCACAAATTTGCCTTAGGCATATTCGTGTCTCGTGGGGACTCTAAAGAATGCAAGAACAAAGACTGAACTCTGACTTCGGTGTCTAGTTATGGGCAAATGGAGATGATCGTTAGAGTAAGAGACTAGTCTATGAAGAAACATTTCTTCAAGTGGAGATGATCGTTAGAGTGAGAGACTAGTCTATGAAGAAACATTTCTTCCTTGAAGAAAAAAAGAGAATTTCTGACTAATCTCGTCTTTTTTAAATTTTCTCAAAACGAAAGTGGATACGGCAAAGAGATCAGAGATGGAAGAAGATTGTTCGACGCCAACAATCGATCATCAAAATTTTGTGAAAAATCATGATTGTGTCCACAAATCCAATATCATGTGCTTTTGAATATGAAAAAAAAAATTTATAAATTCAATTGTTATTTGTTTTAAGAAAAATTTAGAGTTTAAGTTGAATGAATTTTAAATTTCGATATTCACTTTGTTCAAAAAATATTCAAAGTTTAAGTTGAACTGAGACTCAAAAACTTTTTAAAATCTATAAATATTAATATATTATAATATTATTTTTAACATAATTTAAGGTTGTAATATGACATTTTTATATTACATGCTACATTCGTTGCTTACATAAAAGTTACGATATAACACGACCGCACAATGTTATCATTGAAACGATCGATGTATTGCCATAAAACTCACTTTGTACTTTGATTTCGACGCATTGAATTTCTTCGGTATATATTTTAAAAATAAAAATAAAAACTTAGATTTATGAAAAAAATTAAAAATAAAATTAGCATACAGGTCAAGTAACAAACGTGATAATCAAAGCAATCAATACAAATTTGCAGCAACAATCAATGTACAAAAAGACAACCTTTTCTATCCACAATATGGTAAGAGGAATTGTACATTTAAAAATTGTTTCCTCAAATCCTAAGAATGGGCCTCAAACTCAGATCATTCTGAAGGTGGGGAAGAGAACAAAAGGGTCAAGAGCAAACCGACCATGATTCCGATGAGACCCACAAAGATGGCGAAACCGAAGGAGAAGCCGGGATTGCTTTTTCGAATTTTTTGCCTCTTCAGCGTATCCTAACAATCGCAATCGTGTAAATAATCATTGTTCTTTCCTGTTTGAAGATCTCTTAATCATATCCTATCGAAATTAGAACGAAAGCTAAAATCGAAGCTTACGAGTTCTTGTTGGAGTTGCTGCGTTTGTCTAACCGCCGAGTCTCGTTCTTCTTTCAGAATTTGTAGATTCTGCTTCGAAATTTCGAAAGTAAAAGACTTTGAGGAGAGAAAATTACTCGAAAATAGAATAATTTAAAGGTAATAAGCTCGTTAACAAAGAATTCACAGAAGAACAAGAAATGGAAACAATATATAGCTATTACTCAGGGAGAGAATTCATAATATAGCTCTCCAAAACTGCGTTTTGATCATGCGGGGTTTTAGCTCGAACAACATGATGAGATTCGAGCATATCTTTTCTCGTCTTTACTCGGTTTTGATCCTTTAGACACACATCCTTAGCTTTCTTACTAGTAATGCACTTGCATGTCTGTTTAATTGCTCGACTCATTCGGGGGTACAAACTAAAGTATTTCGCAATTTAAGATTATGCTTCGAATAACGAAAAATTTGAAGAATACTCACAGCATTATTGTCGAAGCCTCGCGTTGAACTCTTCAACGCCTCGTCGTCTGAGTTTTCTTGACCTGAAACTGGAGAAATATAAACAACTCTAAGCTTGCACTCCTCCACTGTTTTTCCACCCTCTTTATTGAACTGCAGAAACGGAAAAGAAAGTTAAAAAATTATTCATTTAATCGGCTCGTTTAAATTTCTAAAATAAATATTCTTACAGTGTCTGGATGAAGATCATCAACATCAGTGTCTGCAGCCACTACTGCACTTTGTAAGAGAAACTTATCTTTGCATTGCATGTCCGGGGGATGCTCTCTCTGTGCTTGTAGGGTAACTACCGTTTGACGAAAAAATATATCGTAAGACACCAAATAAGACTATTGCATATGCAAGTAGAGAAACTTCTACTTTAAAACTAAAGAAATTTTTTTGACGGTCGATAGCACCTCTGATGATACAAGAATCCCAAGGGTGTAGAACCCCGGTATTGGGTCGTACAAAGTACTTCTTCGGTGAAGTGGTTTTAACCTAACAAAAGCGAAAGAACAACCCGTTAAAAATTGGTTTTAAAAGTTGAATTTTACTAAATCAAATTATGTTTTTTTCGTTCGAACAACTACCTTAAAGGCAACATGATGTTCGGTGTTGTTAACGATCTTAAGATCGCAATAGCTCTGCCTGTCCAACTCAACTAATAAAAAAAAAAAAAAAAAATTAACAATCATCGTACGAAAACATATCAACAAGGAACAAGCAATTACCCAACAACTCCTAGTAAATACTTGGAACTATAAGCTCATTTTGCAATAAAAAATTATTATCCAAAAACTTATCCACAAAAGTAATCTCATCTCGATGAAGCCAAGCAATAAAAAAGATAGCAAGAAAATGTTAGTCATTGCCTAAATTACAACGATAGACAATTGGAAGAAAAAACAAGGATAGAATCATTGGCCGTCCCATATTGTCCCAATTCGATACTAGTAAGTTAAGACATCTACGTTCCAATTTGCATTAGAAGACATAAATCGACGATACCTTCCAAGGGGGCAACTTATTCCCAATCTACATTTCTCACATGAACTTTTAATAGAAACAGCAAACATAATACTGTGTTTGAAAAGTGGACAATTATAACAACGTTATTGTCCTCGAGGCCACAAATTACTCGAACCTAAACTTGCTTCAAAACAAACAAATCTACCCATTCAAATTAAGAAAGCGTAAGCACAGAGAAAGAAATCAGGCGAGCCACATACATTTGAACCTGAGCTCATCAGGATGGACCGAGATAAGGTTTTTCCCAGCAGAAGCACTCATGGCGACCCAAGGTAGATCAATATCTTCTCGCACGACGCAGACCAATCAATCAGCCTGTCATTCAAGCATTAACACAAAATCCAGAGACCATACGTCACAATCGAAGCTCAAAATCGACCAACAGAGATTTCCAGTGGGAATTTTAGAGAGAGGAAGCTCAGAGAGAGAGAAATTTGGGAATGAAAATCAGAAAAAAAAAAGAAAAAGAAAGTAAATCAGGAAAACAGCGGTGAAATGGATGGTTGGGAAATTACGGATTGCTCGGTCCAAACTGGATGAACGAACCAAGGGGTCGAAGCTTTAGCCACAAAAATCGGGTCAGACCCTCCTTTTCGATCCGCAAGAAAATTCCAGCTATGGATGAAAGGAAGCCTCTTTCGCAATTCCCAGTACTTTGACGAGAAGAGAGAGAAACAGTTCCACTGATGTTTGCCAGACAGACTCTGCGATGGTTGAGGGAGAGAGAGAGAGCTGGTCCGAAGGAGAAAAGATTATTAATTAATAAATATAATAATTAAAATAAATTATTAAGATAAAAATAAAATGTGTAATTTGAGTGTTTGAATAAACGATAGACCAAGCATTCATATTTCACCGTAATTTATCGAGTATGCAATGCAATGAATGACACGTAAACGTCACGTAAAGAGATAAAATTATGGGTAATATTTATTTAAAACCTTGAAGTATGAGGAATTTTACAAAAAGTACTATAAAATAATTTCTTAAATAATCTCAACCTTAAATTATAAAAAACATTCAATTTAACCATTGTCGATTACTGTTCTCAGAGATCGAGAGGTCGTTCTCTAATCTCACTTGGCACGTTCAAGTGGGATCGAGGATGGTGAATCCCCTGTTCTCGAAAAAAACATATTAAACAATATTGAATTTTTTTAAAATTTTCATCATGTGTTCAATATATCATGTGAAGATAATGTAAAAAATTTTATGATTTTTCAACACTTGTACAATTTATCATTTATGATAAATCGTACAAGTGTTTAGAAATCACAAAACTCTTCAAATCATCTTCACATGATATGTTAAACATGTAGTATATTTTTTGTCAAGAACGAGAAGTTACCACCTCTCAATCTCACTTGAACGTGTCAAGTGAGATCGAGAGACAGACTAGAGTTAAATTAAATATTTTTCATCATTCGAGGTTGAGATCATTCCAGGTTGAGATTGTTTAAGAAATAATTTCAAAGCATCTTTTGTTAAATAACTCATAATATTAACCTAAAATTATAATGAGCATTTAAAAGGTGGGTACAAGTACTACGAGGTGTCCGTTGAAGCATCGAAGTCATGGGTTGACGTGTCTTAAATGGCAATCTAAGTGTGGTAGTTTATTTAATTAATAATTTTTAATTATTATTTCCAATTCATTATTTCAGTGCCAAATTTAGACAGCAATATTAAATGTTTGAGCTGGCCATGGCAGGTGTTGCATCTTATTTTATCTAGATTTAATGTCATTTTCAAATTTAAACCATGACTCATAATTTCCAAATTTGGGAACCGAAACAGTGAAGTTCAAGGTTTATTCCAATAATTTTGAAAAATTTATTTTTATTTTTAAATTATTTACCTTTTTTATGCTTTAGGGTCGAGTTTCGTAGATTGGGTCGGGTTCGATAACAATTTTCGAGTAGGGACCCATTTCTTGGAATTTCGGGTCGAGTTTTAACCGGTTTCGAGTAAGAGATTTTACCAACTGTCCGGTTCGGTTTTCAAGGTTTTCGACCTCCAAAAACGTGAACCAAACTGTTACCAACGATTTTTGAAATCGTGGAACTGGAACTTGTTCATTTGGTGGGCAGAACGGGCTCAAATCGGACTGAACTGCACAGATCAGTCAAACCTGCTGGTCCCGGCCGGTTTTGCCGACTCCTCAGCAATGAATTATCATTTCCATAAAAGGGCTCCAACATCAACTTCTTATGAAAATTATGATGCAAGTGTAGAGGTAACATATCACCTTACCCACGGAAACCAGGAAAGAGCCTGAGTTCTTCCCAATGAGCCTGCCCATTATACTAAAGCTTAAATACAGTTGTAATACGATGAGCAGACAGTAGAAGCTTTTTGGTAGGAACCTGCTCTTCTACTTTTGCAACTGAGAAAAGAATAAACCACAAAGCAAATTTCCAAAGTTACTCGTCTGACAAAGATACAGCAAATATCCCAAAACCTCAAAGCATGATAAGCGAATACAGATATGTCCTCTATCAAATTCTTTAGACGAAAAAAATTGATATAAAGAATAATAATTCATAGTTAAACATCGCAAACGAGCAGCCGTAAATGCGCTTGATTGAAAAATGGATACAAAAATATATATAGCTTTTACGAGAGACTTGCCTGAATCCAATATGTATGGAAGGAAAGATGAGAAACTGAAAGTAAATTGGTATGTTTCATTTGAAAGTTGAGAGCCTCGGGAGCTTATCTCTCAAATAGTATAACCTTGCCCTCCTGACTTTCCTGTGGTTTACCACTTTGATCTCTTTGATGTTTGGAGAGTACCTGCAGTGTATGGATTGAATGAAGAGTTGAGAGGAAGATTTAGAATCTTCAAGAGCACTATGACAGTTTCCTTTGCGAAACATAAAAATTTATCTCCACAAGATGAAGAAATTAAGGGACACCTATTTGCAGTTATTCTCTGGTTCTTAGCTCATAAGCAGATTACAAAATCAATATTCATAAACTCTGTACATCAGCTCAGAAAAATGACACCCAGAGATATTTCCCGCCCTAAACTGCTAAATCCTTTTGTAGCTCAAAAACTTGAAATGGATTTTCTTACATTGCAAGTCCCATCCATTTTACTATTCCAATTTTACAGCACTAGCAAGTCCAAAAACATTTATCTTAGCATTTAAAAAGGTAGGGACAAGTATCAAAATTCATTCGGTCTGGAGGCACGTGATTCTTTCTAGCTGCAGTATAAATACAATCTGCAAGATGTCTGCTTTTACTTTTTATAGACAATAGGGACTAGAAATCTAACTAAAAAAAGATCATTAATAAAGTTTACTGGGGGCATTCCTGGTGTTAAGTATAAGCACTCTACTAATCTACAATATTATATAACTCTAAATGACCCATCATGCCAGAAAAGTCCCAGTTCTAGAAGCACAATTATATGGTATAGGGAAAAATGCAAAAAAAGGAAACACGTTTAGGAAATAGGCAAAAAATGGACAAATGTTTGGTTTTAGGCAAAAGAAGGAAAGTTGTTTGGGAAATAGGCAAAAAAAGGAAAATCCGGCGGTTTTTTAATTTTGGCACGGCGAGAGGCCGGCTGGTCCGTCGAACCAGCCGGCCTCTAATTTTTTTATTAAAAAACAAAGGAGAGGCCGGTTGGTCGTCAGACCAGCCGGCCTCTCTCTTTTTTTTTTATTAAAAAACCAAAGGAGAGGCCGGCTGGTCTTCAGACCAGTCGGCATCTATTTCTTTTTTTAATTAAAAAAATTATAAAACATATTTTTTATTTTAATACGGCGGATTAATTTTAAAAAAATAGCAAATGATATTCAATTTACTTGATATTTTTACCACACGTTCACCACAGTAGGAGACGATAATCGGGAAAGTTTCGTGATTTGTTGACGCTCGTACGATTTATTGTAATTTTATTTATTTATTTGATAAAATAAATATAATAAATCGTACAAGCGTTAAACAATCACAAAACTTTTCACATAATCTTCCCATAATGTGATGAACATGTGGTAAACATTTCAAGTATATTAAATATCGTTTGATATTTGTTTTAAAATTAATTTATAAAATAAAGAAGATACTAAAATTACTTTTAGGGAAAAATAGTAAACGATATTTAATATACTTGAAATGTTTAGCACATGTTCATCACATTATGGGAAGATTATGTGAAAAGTTTCGTGATTGTTTAACGCTTGTACGATTTATTATATTTATTTTATCAAATAAATAAATAAAATTACAATAAATAGTACGAGCGTCAAAAAATCATGAAACTTTCCCGATTATCGTCTCCTACTGTGGTGAACGTGTGGTAAAAATATCAAGTAAATTGAATATCATTTGCTATTTTTTTAAAATTAATCCGCCGTATTAAAATAAAAAATATGTTTTATAATTTTTTTAATTAAAAAAAGAAAGAGAGGCCGGCTGGTCTGAAGACCAGCCGGCCTCTCCTTTGGTTTTTTAATAAAAAAAAAAGAGAGAGGCCGGCTGGTCGAAATTAGAGGCCGGCTGGTTCGACGGACCAGCCGGCTTCTCGCCGTGCCAAAATCAAAAAACCGCCAGATTTTCCTTTTTTTGCCTATTTCCCAAACAACTTTCCTTCTTTTGCCTAAAACCAAACATTTGTCCCTTTTTTGCCTATTTCCTAAACGTGTTTCCTTTTTTTGCATTTTTCCCTATGGTATATATCATACACAATGCAGTAGAAAAAAGCAGGTGCATGTCGGAGAAGTAGGGCCAAACTCATACACCTACTGCACAATAATATGGCCACTAACATAGGGCCAACATGTAAGTACAACGAGAATAACTTGGAAGGCATTGAGATTAAAATCGAGCAAGTAATTGAGAAGTCTAGCTATTTCTTCTAACAATTGCACTAAGAATTAATGAGTTTTTGCATGAAGATAAGGCATTCTTGTAGTTGTTTATCGTCCCAAAATCTAGAGTAATCATAATCTTCTTACAGGGGAAGAGGAACTCGTTAAATGACCTGAGACTAACCCCTTTTTCTCTAAATTGATTATTCACGTCAATCACTAATGTCTACAACTACCATGAACTCATTCCTCAAAATTTGGATATCCAGGCTATGTCAAAGTGTTCATTAGAGATGAACCAAGCATATTAGTCATGAAGAAAATTTGAGCAAATAAACTCTAACTGCAGGAGGAATTTAGAATGAGTGACTTACAAGGGAAATACTATTTCAACCCCTACACCAGCAATAATTCTGCGAATTCGTATTGTTGTGTGAATGCCAGCATTTTGCCTTGAGATAACGATGCCTTTATAGATAGATAACCTTCGCCTGTTCTCAGGAACCTCCTGTTAATAGGAAAATCACGTAGACCAGCATCTCAAAACAGGAGAATAATTATAACATAACACAGAATAGAATGATCAAGACATTTTTACCAGTTTAATCTCAACAATGTCTCCAGTTCTGATATCAGGAACTGGCCTTTCCTTTTCAGAGTCATCAACAGCTCTTTTGTTCAATATCTAATCAAAATAAAAAGGAAACTCAATCAAAATGGACAAAAAAACGACACAGAGAACTAATTTATTACTTTGTAATTTCAGTGTCCCAAACATGTCATTGAGAAGAAATCAGAAGAACCTGTGAGGGAATCATTCATCTTACAATTATTAGTCCCATTACTTGGCAAGCTCACGATAGATTTAAAATCTTGAATTATCTGGGAAAGTATTACGAAGCATTACCCCCATTACGTCTCCTAGTTTAACGCGAGGCTTTCTCAATGGCTTCGTATCCTCCGGCCCAGAATTTGCTTCTACTACTGACACTGAAGCTTCTTCGATTTCAACCTCCACTTCAGCTCCAGAATTCAATTCAGCCTTCACAACAAAATCCCGCTTCATCGGAAGTTGAACAAATTGACCAAAATTATACCCAATTGAACTCGATGAAACCCTAGAAAATGAAACTCGACAACCAGAGCAGGATACAATCGAACGGCCAGCTACGGAGGTACAAAAACCAATCTTCTTCGGTGAACATTTGGATTTCTCGGAATCGTTATTAGAGACTACAAAAACCAAAATTCAATTTAAAAATTACCAGAAAAGGCCATTAAAAAACCCCAGCATGCGATTCATCTAAAAAAGCAATAAACTGCACATCGCCGAGACGAAGAAACATATCGTACCTGAGAGAGTATTTTGCAATTCATAGCTGTTTCTGAAGAGTTAGTAATGGGGATAGAGCTAGCTATAAAGAGAAGAAATCATATGGAAATGGAATCTGGTGCTCTGCAAAACTCTAGCTGTACAAGGACGAAGACGACGCCTTATCCAGTGAAGCTGAGACTCCCGGGTCGGGTTCAAACATTCACGGGTTATGATCCAATATCGTTTATGTAATTATTTAATTTGCGGGTAAATTTTAAAAATCTGTTAAATTGTGGGTCACCGTAAACTATTTTTGTGAACTATGTAACCCCTGAACTATTTTTACTTAACAAAATGGTCCTTTCTTTTGTTAAATATGACACGTGCACTGCACATGTTGAAATTTAATCAGTTTAATTTATATAAACCGGTTTCATTAAATGTCGATGAATCCAGCGTCGTCTTCTCCGGTCACAATCACCGCCGTACGACGACAGCTCCTTCAACTTCAGAGATTTCATTTTGCAGCATGAGTCAAAGAAAAATGGTTGGGAAGTTAACGTATCCGCTGTTATGGTTTTAATAGTTTGGTTTGTACTCTAGTTAGACTCTAGTTACTTTTCTCATCATTAGCTTTTCTGGCTGTCTTCATGTAAAGCTCCGGAGAGGACATTTTGGAATGACAAGGATCATCATTTATTTCTCTGTAAATCTCTCTCGTTACTGTTCACTTCTTCTTCTTCCTCCTTCCCGATCGCTCTCTAGCTCCGCCTGTTCAACCTTCACCAACGCTGCACACTTCTAGCTTAGCTGCATATTTTCGAACTTGGTATCAGAGCACACAAGGATGGCATCCTCCAGCTTCACAACTCCCGCCTCCTCTCTAACAGCGTCTTCCTCGGCTCTTCCTCCCTTTCCCTCTGTAAATCAAACCTTGACAATCAAACTCAACAGCACCAACTACCTAATTTGGAAAGCCCAGCTCATGAATGTTGTCATTGCAAATGGGATTGACCACCTTCTGGACAACGCTCAACCAACTCCCCCAAAATTTCTCGATTCACTTTCGTCCCAGTTAAATCCAGAGTTCACTCTCTGGACACGGTATAACAGCTTAATCATCAGCTGGATTTTTTCATCCATGTCAGAAGATCTGCTACCTCAGATTGTGTCCTACACAACTGCCAGTGAAGTATGGGATGCTCTTGCTGCTATTTTTGCATCTTCTTCGCTGGCCAGGATAACCGACCTTCGAAGTCAGCTCCACTCCCTCTCCAAAGACGGACTTTCAGCAGGTGCCTACATCCAAAAAATTACAAACTTATGTAATACGCTGGCTGAAATCGGGGAACCCGTTTCATATCGGGATCGCATGATCTACTTCCTCAACGGATTAGGAAGCGAGTACAATGCTTTTGCCGTCTCAATCACGAATCGGCAAGACCAACCTTCTCTGGAAGAAGTTCACAGTCTTCTCCAGAGCTTTGATTTTCGGTTGGAAAGACAGAACGCAGCTACCTCTCTTCCGATGCCAAGTCTGTTTCATGCGAACCCCGCGAGCTTCCGCCTTCCCCGTCCAGCGTGGGTCCCTCGTTCTCCATCGCCGATCCAGGCCAGACCTCAGCCTACTTCTGGGTTTCCGCCTGGTTACTCCAACTGGCGACCGCCTCGGCCCAATGGACATTTTAAACCAAAATGTCAAATTTGTGGTAAACAGAGCCACCTTGCCTCAACCTGTTACCACCGAACCAACTTATCCTACTGGCCTACCCCGCCAGTCCAAAACCAATCAGTCCATTTTGCTACAGCTCCTGTAGCCCACGCCCAATACCCGTATCCATCTCCGATCAACGTCGGCATTTTACCGACTCCAAATACCTCCTCCGTTGACTCTTGGCTTTTGGATTCGGGAGCGACGAACCATTTCACTCCTCATTCTTCCATTCTTCACCAGCCACAGCCTTATTTTGGTTCTTCCAATGTTGCAACGGCCGACGGTAATCTCCTTTCTATTCTGCATACTGGTTCTGTTTCTCTTCCCGCTGCCACTCGTTCTCTCAAATTACAAACAGTTTATCACACTCCACAAATGTCGAACAATCTCATTAGTGTTCAACAACTCTGTCGAGATAATCCTGTTTATGTAGAATTTCATGAACATTTTTTTTGTGTCAAGGACCGGATTTCTCATCAGCCACTCCTTCGAGGCTCTCTCACTAATGGCTTGTACCATGTCTCGTCGTTTCCTGCGACTTGAGCACTCACTGCTCGGCGGGCTTCTCCAGTGCATGAATCCCACGGTTTTTGGCATTACAGACTCGGACATCCTTCTTTCTCTGTTTTGCAGCGGGTGTTCCAGTTGTGTAATATTACTACCTCAAACTTAGATCTCCCTCAATCTTGTGTCTGTTGTTCGATGAGTAAAACTCATCGTCTACCTTTTGTAACCTCTGATTGTAACCTCTGACTCAAATGCTAAATATCCTTTAGACATAATACATATATGGATGTTTGGGGTCCTACTCCTCCTGTTCTTTCTATCACTGGTGTACACTATTTCTTTATTTCTTATTAATTGTTGACGACTGCACACGTTTCACTTGGTTATTTCTCTTAAAGTTGAAAAGTGAAGTTTACGTTACCTTTGCACATTTTTATAAATTTGTTCAAATACAATTTGATGTTTCTCTCAAAACTGTGCAATCCAATTGGGGTGGAGAATTTTAATCTCTCACACCACTATTTAAGTCTCTTGGTATACACCATCGTATTTTATGTCCATATACCTCAAACCAAAATGGTCATGTCAAACAAAAAAATCAGCATGTCGTTGAGACTGGACTCGCTCTATTGTATCATTCCTCAATCCCGTTACATTTCTGGCCATATGCCTTTGCTACGGCCACTTTCTTAATAAACTTGTTACCTACCTCTGTTTTACGAAACACATCTCCATTGAGTCTCTTCAGTTCCATCCCAGATTACTCATCTCTCCGTGTATTTGGCTGCCTATGTTTTCCTCTTCTTCGACCTTTTAACACCCACAAATTACAACCTCGATCTCTTCCATGCGTAATTTTAGGTCCTAGTCCTCACTACAAAGGCTACCTATGCTTAGATCCTAAGTCTAACAAAATCTACATTTCTCATCACGTTACCTTTGTGGAATCCAGCCTTCCTTTCATTGCCCCACCCCACCCCACCCCACCCCCAATCTCAATCCCCAGCCTTATCTATTCCAGTTGTCCTTCCTCCGTCTGCCCACATAAATCAAACAGCCCCGAACCTTGTATGTTCACCTTCTTCCTCTATCCCAAACACCCCGATTACCTAACCTTCTATTCCCTCTTCGCCTCACTCTCTTAACTTCTCACCTACTTCTCATGATACCTCATCCAACCAAGCTCCTAACCCAACTTCTCAAATTTCTCATCCTATGACCACTCGGGTCAAGACTGGTATTTTTAAACCCAAAGCTCTCCTATTGAAATCGACTTGAACCACAAACATTTCTCCAAGCTTCGAAAAACCCTCATTGGTTAACTGCTAAGCACGAGGAAATCTCAACACTCGAAACAAACACGTGGACTTTGGTTTCTCTTCCTCCAGGAGCTAAAACTATTGGATGCAAATGGGTTTTTAAAATCAAATGAAACTCAGACGGTAAAATCAGCCGATATAAGGCTCATCTTGTTGCAAAAGGGTATGATCAGACTGAAGACATAAACTATGATGAGACTTTCAGTTCAGTTGTTAAACCAGTTTCTGTTCGCACGACTATCTCTCTAGCTGTCACTCTTGGATGGAATATTAGACAACTAGATATCTCAAATGCTTTCCTCCATGGCGACTTAGACAACTAGATATCTCAAATGCTTTCCTCCATGGCGACCTAACGGAGACGGTTTTTATGCAACAACCTCCTGGTTTTATTAATCCGTCGCACCCATCTTCTGTCTGTTTATTACATAAAGCCTTGTATAATGCTTTCATACAATGGGATTTTTCAACGTCCAAATCTGATTCGTCCCTATTTGTATGTCGTACCACCTCCCGCTTACTCATTATGTTAGTGTATGTGGATGATATTATCTTAACAGGCAACTCTGATAGCCACATTGATCAGCTGATGACGTATTTGCACTCACAATTTAAAGTTTGTGATCTTGGCCTACTATCCTTTTTTCTTGGGATCTCAGTTACTCGTACCCCTTCTTGTATGAACTTCTCGCAATCACAATATATAGTGGAATTACTTCATAGAGCAATTATAGAATCATGCAAACCAGTTCCTACTCTCATGGTAACCGGATCGATTTTATCGCAGAGTTCAGGTGCACCTCTTCCTGACGACTTTCTTTATCGAAGCATTGTAGGTGGTCTGCAGTACTGTTGTATGACTCGACCTGACATTGCTTTTGTCATCAACAAAATCTCTCAATTTATGCATACTCCTTCAGATATACATTGGCAGGCTGTAAAGCGAATTCTGAGATATCTCAAAGGTAAGGTACCCCTTCTTTAGGTATCTCATTTTCGCCCTTTAACAGCTTCAATTTAACCTGTTATACGGATGTCGACTGGGCATCCTGTCCAGATGATCGAAAAAGAAAAAGCACAGAAGGATTTTGTATCTTTCTTGGACATAACTTGATCTCATGGTCCTTGGCAAAACAAAAAGTTGTTTCCTGATCTAGTACTGAATCCGAATATCGAAGCGTCGCAAATGGCGCAGCGGAAGTCCTATGGTTAAAATCACTGCTAGCAGAATTGGGTATTGTGCCAACCACGATACCTCTTATTCTCTGTGATAACTTGAGTGCTACGTATTTAGCTTCAAATCCAGTTCTCCATTTGAAATCTAAGCATGTTGAGATTGATTTTCACTTTATTTGAGAGAAAGTACTCAACAAATCCTTGGTTGTCAAATTTACACCATCAGACAACCAACTAGCTGATGCCTTAACAAAACCTCTTTCACCAGCAAAATTTGGTCTTTTTACATCCAAGATCTTTGGCCTACGGTCTTGATCTTGAGGGGGATGTTAACGTATCCACTGTTATGGTTTTAATAGTTTGTTTTGTAGTCTAGTTAGACTCTAGTTACCTTTCTCATCATTAGTTTTTCTGGCTTCTTCATGTAAAGCTCCGCAGAGGACATTTTGGAATGACAAGGATCATAATTTTATTTCTCTGTAAATCTCTCTCGTTACTGTTCACTTCTTCTTCTTCCTCCTTCCCTATCGCTCTCTAGCTCCGGCTGTTCAACCTTCACCAACGCTGCACACTTCTAGCTTAGCTGCATATTTTCTAACTTGGAAGAGTACAACTATCTTCGTCCCTGTTCACATTTCGTGCGTTTTTTTCAGTGCTGGGAGGGAGTGCGATGACATCGCGGTGGTGCGGAGAGTGGCCGGAAAAATGGCGTTGCCGTTTTCTCCGCTAGCGGGAGGATGGTGGGATTTGAGTGAAGTATGAAATTGGATTCTCCAATTGGCTGTATTCTTATAAACGTAGCAGGAGGATTTCCAATTCCGAAACGTTCGAAACGAAATTCGATCATTAATTTTTCTTTCCTTGGCGGAATTAAAACATTACCAGAAACTTCAGAGTCACAGGAGAGAGGGTTGTAAGGAGGCAACTGCTACTCGACGTCTGAGATAGAATTCTCAGTCGACGATTGCGGCGTTGGCCAATAGCTCGAGGCCATATCCGATCTGCGCATCATCTTCTATCGCCGAAGAATCGGGGAAAACTGCAGAAACTTCAATCAACTTCTGATCCATTAGTGTAAACCGCCACTCTTTTGCCTCTTGACCCGACTATTAGCTCCGAATTCAGCGGGTCGGCCCGTCGTCCGAGCCGGCCGGGCCACAATTGCAGCGTCTAATTCCTTTTGTCGGTGAAGTGCTTTCTGCAACGTCTAATTTCGTAAATTCAATCATTTGAACGCCACGTGGCATTACGTCGACGCTGCTGCTACATCATCCCCCACGGCCCACGCAGTCGCACGCAAGATTCAAACATTTTTCATTTTTTTTTCGTGGATTTAAATTGCGAACGTCGCTTCCCTTCCTCGATATTCTCTCCTTCCATTTAAATCATCCTCTTTTTCAATCTCTCTCTATAACGATCCGAATTCCGGTCTCTTCTCGCCGGGAATTTTAGTTCTCTCCGGCATATTTCTCGAGGTTTTGCAGTTTTATCGATCCTGACCTTGCGCAGACATGAATCCTGAATAGTACGCTTGTTCTTTTCGTGATTGTTTTTGTTAGTTTGTTTAGAGTGGAATTTCGGATTGAGAGTTCTAATTCTGTGTTAGTTTGTTTCATCTTTGTTTCTACGGGTCAAAAATTTCTTCATACATCTGAAAAATTAGCTTGGATCTGGGAAATTATTTCATTTCTAATGGAATTTCG
This sequence comes from Begonia masoniana, assembly GCA_022432975.1. Classification (NCBI taxonomy): domain Eukaryota; kingdom Viridiplantae; phylum Streptophyta; class Magnoliopsida; order Cucurbitales; family Begoniaceae; genus Begonia; species Begonia masoniana. Next base: position 27,852,978 of record CM039513.1, on the reverse strand, counting down.
TTTTTTTCTGATTTATAGGATTTTATTTATTTGATTATTCTGATCTCTGTATGGCTTGAATTGCGTTTTAGGTTTAGATCCGCGTGATGTTGAATGCGACCGTTTTAAATTTTCACGTATTTCTACTGGTGTCGCAAAAAGATTTCTTTATTTGCTGATTTTGTCCTTGACTTATAAGATCTTGCCTTTTGTTGGTTATGGCTATTGAAATTTTCTGAAATTAGGTTTGGAAACTTGTGTAAAAAATTAGGGGAAGTTTGGCAGAATCTAGTCAGATAACGAGCTGAAAGCATAAAACTTTCAGTCGAAAATGTTTATGTTTAGGTTAAGGCAAAGGTGATCCATTAGTCATACGAGAAAATAGGTACTTAATTAATTACCTTAAAGATATATTCCTTTTACTTTCGGCCATCTTGACAATAACTTGATCTTAAGCCCTTTCATGTTCTTGTCAAAGTTGTGAGAAGCTTCCTTGACATTTCGCTTATGGACTTGCATGCTTGTTGTGTGGTCCGTTAAATAATTTTCATTTATTTAGTTGTTGGCACACCGATTGGCACAACATTGATAAATTGTGACCAATATATTTGTTTGTTCACCTTGTTTGTTTGTATAAGCATGTTGGTTCCCGTATATGCTCTTTTTTGCACTTTCATTGGTTGTAAATGGAATCTTAGACTGAGTAATGTCTTTTATTTTTCCTTTTCGTATCTGCAGTGACTATTTGTTTAAGTTATTGCTCATCGGGGATTCTGGTGTTGGTAAATCATGTCTACTTCTGAGATTTGCTGTAAGTTATTCAGTGTTTAATCATCGGTTTCTTCACCTTCCCTACCTATGCGCCTTCAGTTACTCTTTGATTCGATTGTTGGCATCTTTTCTAAGTTTCGATAATTTCTTATGATTGGTCTAAATGCGATTCCAACTAGGATGATTCTATTTCTGGTTATAGGATATTCATGTTAATAAATTTAACTGCAGGAGAAATTGTTGCTTACACCTATCTATTTTCCTTTTTTTTTTCTTTTTCCGCATTCATTTTAGGTTGTTCTTGGAATAGAATAATGGTCCAATTTGAGGTTATCATGATGCTCATACTGATCTGAAGATTTACCACTTCTGTAAAAAAATAAAATGTTCATTTTCATTCTAAACCATTTTTGTGTGATTTTAATCATTATAGTGAATTAATTCTGGTGTTTAATAAAGAGGTTAGTGGATCTTTATAGGTTTAGTCTTTATCCATTCTTTGTAAGAATTTTGTTCTTTTATGACAGGATGATTCATACATAGAGAGTTACATCAGCACCATCGGAGTTGACTTTGTAAGCATTTTCTTTTTCCGCTGCTGACATTCATTTTTTATAACACAACATATATTAAGGATGCTAATATTCGTTCTGATTATCCTCTTGTAGAAAATTCGCACTGTTGAACAAGATGGGAAGACTATCAAGCTCCAAATTGTAAGTTTTTTAAGTGGCCTTCTTTGATTAAGATAGTTGCAATTGCAATGGAAAATAAGTTTGAATGTTGGTCTTCCTTTTCTGTGTTGTGAAAAATAATTCAACTAGAGTATGGCAACTGTGAATGTCTTCACTTATTGATGTCAGCTCAGTCGATATCTATATTGATTGACCATGGAATGATTTCATAGAAAAGTTCATAACGAAAACAACATCAGAAAATTCAAATATTTAAAATAATAAAGTTCTTATTTTAATTCTATTTATACACGTGTATGTGAATGTTATGTTTATCTACCATTGCAGCTACTGTGAATTTGTTTTTATTTCTACTAATCAATTTGATACCTTGTTGTGTAGTGGGACACTGCTGGCCAAGAACGTTTCAGGACCATTACTAGCAGCTACTACCGTGGGGCGCATGGCATTATTGTAATTGCTACCATTCTTGTTTATGTTTCTATTTCACTTCTAGATCAGAAAAATCTAATTGTTTGAAAGTTTTTATGGTAGGTTGTTTATGATGTCACGGACCAAGAGAGTTTCAATAATGTTAAGCAATGGCTTAGTGAAATTGACCGATATGCTAGTGAAAATGTGAATAAGCTTTTAGTTGGTAACAAGAGTGACCTTACAGCCAATAAAGTTGTATCGTACGAGACAGCTAAGGTAAATTTCATTGACTGGTTTTAATTTGATTAAACGAGGATAATAAAATGGTATTATTTAAGAATAGTAAAATTAATGAAACTCTCTTCAGGCATTTGCTGATGAAATTGGAATTCCTTTCCTGGAAACTAGTGCCAAAAATGCTACAAATGTGGAACAGGCTTTCATGGCCATGTCTGCTGAAATTAAGAACAGGTATTATTTATTTCCAACTTTTTTGAGCGTTGTGCTCCTTTTTTCGTTACTTACCTGTTATATTTCTGTCTCTAACGTCAAATGTGCAGAATGGCAAGTCAGCCAATGAACAATGCCAGACCTCAAACAGTTCAGATTCGAGGCCAGCCAGTGAACCAAAAGTCTGGATGCTGTTCTTAAAAAGTAAAAACTGTATGTGAACACCGAAACTTGCGGGTCTGATCTGTTATGAAGTGTGTTTGTCTTTAGATTCAGTCATTTCCAATTTCTTGTCATCATTTGTCAAATTTTCAATTCTTTTGAAGGTATTTGATTCTAAAAACAGAACCCGTCTGTACAAATTAGGAATATTGTATTGTATTATGTTTCTCAGACAATGACATTCTCTTTTGTGCACACATATTATTCATTCCAAACAGATTCAAGATTATATTTTGCCTTCATTTTCTTATTTTATCATAATTTAATCGTTTGTTCATCATCTTAATCATATTTTAGAAAGAACGGATCGATAAATCAAACATGCCTCAATTTGACTACTCGAAGCACGAGTCAAACCGAGCCACGATTTTAGTAGCTATGTTTGAAGTAGAGCAGGAAACTCAAACTCACCAGTAATTATCACAAGAGCATACCCCATTTTTAAAATGATGGAATCTTGTAGTATCCCTCACAATAATCTCCCTTCTCTCAATTCCTGATATGTACTTCATTGCCTCGTGGCAATCCCCGCATATTCTCAAGTTCTTAAACACCCGGATCGGAGCCTCTACCGGCAGTTTGAGAAGTCCGAATGCAACTGCAAGCTTTTCACTATGCCATAACAGAAGCTTCTCTTTGTGCTCTTCTTCGACGTCGTGCAGGGCAAATTCGAGAACTGGTGCATATCCCACCAACTTCATCTTCCCCATCAATTCGTTTAATTTTTCATGGATGGCCGCCAATTCTGGATGCCGTCTGTCACTCGATCGGAACTCGTGGGCGACATTTTTCACTTCGATCCAACTATATCCTGGGGTTTTAACTATGTTGTTTTCTTTCATTGACCTTCTAACCTTAGCTACTTGGTCCCACTTGTTCATGGCTGCATAAATGTTGGCTAGCTGAACGTAGGCTGTCGCACTTGTCGGTTCTTGGCGAAGCAAATTCGTGGCTGCAAACTCGGCTAGCTCTAAGTTCTTGTGGATTCTACAAGCACCCAAAAGAGTTCCAAAAATAGCCGAATGAGGTTTAAAAGGCATTTCCTTGATCAAATGTACGGCTTCGGCTAGCCTACCTGCTCTCCCGAGGAGGTCAACCACACAAGTATAGTGGTCGAGTCTAGCTTCGACTCCGTAATTCGTTGCCATTGATCGAAAATAGCTAATCCCGAGATCGACCATTCCTGCATGAGTACATGCCAATAGAACTGCAACAAATGTGATCCAATCCGGCCTCATTTGTTCGTCTTTCATCTTATCGAATAAATCAAGAGCTTTTTTACCAGACCCGTGTTGAGCATAACAACAAATCATTGCATTCCAAGTAATAACGTCTTTTTTCGGCATTTCCTCGAATAACTTCCGAGCATGCTCTAGATCTCCGCACTTGCAATACATGCTGATTATTGAAGTTCCTGCAGTTATGTCAGTGTACAATGGAGTTTTACATACAAGTTGATGTATTTGCCTACCCATTTGCAATGCAGATAAATTACTACAGCCAAGTAGAACACTACTCAAACTTGATGGATTTGGTCTTATACCCAAATCAATCATCGCCTTAAAAAATTTCAAACCGTCTTCGCTATTGAAGTTTTCGACGTAACCCGCTATCATTGCATTCCAGGTTACTATATTCTTCACAGACATCTCTCGAAATACCTCTTCTGCAAATTCAACCTTCCCAAATTTCATATAGCCGGTAATCATGGCCGTTTGAACAACGACACTCTTACACGTAGCTTCTCCGAACAATTCTTTCGCTGCTTCCAAATCGCCACTTTCCACATACCCAGAAATCATTGCACTCCAAGTGACACCATTTTTATCAGGCATAATCTTAAACAACTCATAAGCTTCTCTCATTTTGCCACTCTGCGAAAAACCCGATATCATCGTATTCCAAGATGCAATATCTTTAACAGGCATAGAATTGAAAAAATTCATAGCAGAATGAAGTCCAAAATTGCGCAAATAACAAGCTAACATAATATTATAAGAAACAGAATCTGGTTCAGGAATTTTATCAAACAGCTCACATGCATCACTCATTTTTTCCGGCCTTTTCAAATACCACGACAACAGTGAATTCCAAGAAGCTGTTGTCTTCACTTTCATTTCGTGAAATTCTTGAAAAGCAGAATCCAAATCACCAGAGCGAACAAAGTTGGTGATTCTTTTGTTTGACAAAATAACGTCAGAATTGGGATCATACCCATTAGAAAAAGATTGGTCGTTCTTCGAGGCTGTGGAAGGTGTTTTTTCCGGATTGGAATGTGAGTTCCGGCGTATGGTTGTAGGGAGAAGAACGCCGAGGAAAGTAGAAACAAAAGCTTCTTTTGAGTTGGCTGATGGGTGCTTGATAATACAGGTTGAAAGACGAGGATTTGGGCGTTCGATTGATTGGAAATTGTTGAGAAAAGCCGTTGTAATTTTGTTTCTTCCATTCATTTGTTATGTTTGGAAGAAGAACCGTCGATCCAAACTCTTATTTCTGCGTAAATCTGATTTTCCACGTTTATTTTTTTGATTATCGTTCTATTTGTAACACATTGAATTAATTTTTTAAGATTTTTGGAATAACTTTCTTTCAATACTTGTTAAAATCTATGTACATCATCTAAAAAGTCCATTGAAGGGAGAAGGAAGTTAAAAAAAAAAAGTAAAAATCAGGATAAAGTGCAATTTAGCCCCTATAACTAGGTTAAATGGGCAATTTACACCGTAAACTTGGGTAAAGTGCAATTTGGCCCCTACAACTAGGTGAAATGAGCAATTTACACCGTAAACTTGAATAATAGACAAGAATAACCTTAATGTATTAATAATGGACAATATGACCCCTACCGTCATATTTTCCATCAAGAGTAATATTTTTTCACTTGTTTATTTTTTTTCCCGAAACGCCCCTCACTGGACCGAACCGAACCGGACCGGTTCGACTAATTGCACTTTGATTTTTTATTTTTTTTAATTCTATTCATCTGTCTTCTCTTTTCTGAGAAATAGAATTTAAAAAAAATAAATAAATAAGAGTGAAATTAGCTGAACCGGTCTGGTCAGGTTCGGTCCAGTGAGGGGCATTTCGGAAAAAAAAAATGAATAAGTGAAAAAATGTTATTTTTTGATAGAAAATATAACGGTAGGAGCCATATTGCCTATCATCAATACATTAAGGTTGTTCTTGCCTATTATTCAAGTTTACGGTGTAAATTGTCCATTTCAACTAGTTGTTAGGGCCAACTTGCACTTTACCCTAAAAATCATGATGTACACAAAGTTTAATCGAATCCAAATTACTTTGATCAAATTCTTAGGTTTATTCTCCACCATTTATTAACTAATTTAATAATTAAAATCAGATTATAAAAATAATTAATATGATCATCACATCAACTAGTATTTCATGAGAGAAAGAACAATAGAGGCATTTTACTTTACTTCATAGAAAGCTAAGCCCTCTCCACTCTTGTTCAAAAGAAGGAAGAGGAGACTGGACCAGACTCTGTTCATCAAGAACATGCAGAAGAAAAAAACAAATAGTAGAAGCTCATTCCCTATCATAAACCAAATAAGCAAGACAGACAGACATGACATAAATAAACTAAAAATGTTCTTCTATTCCTATTCCAAATCAAAACTGAGGCTTGACTGCAGAAAATCTAGATTTACACAACAAAGACAGTTTTTTAGTAATCCTGTTGGTAATGTCACTTAAAAAAAAGAGACCTTGCGAGAAACCGACGTGATAGAGGAAGCGCAGTGGAATCTCACTTGCCACCCAAGGAAGGGAATTGGCCAGGATCCTCAATTGCAGGTGCATTGTTGCCTGCGCTCCTGTAGTCTCCACCACCAAATCTCCCTTTTTGCCCATTGCTCATGTTGCCTCCACCGCTGTATCCATCCCTTGACCCGCGTCCACGGCCACGACCACGTCCACGACCACGACCACTGGGGTTGAAGTACATCTCCCCTTCAGAGGGCTTCAGAAACACATTAATACTAACAGGCTGCAACAAACAAAAAAGTAACACAAATCAACAGCCACAATATTAGATAAGCACATTCATAGTATATAGAATAAAACAAGCGATTTGATCACAATAGCATGTGATAATCTTTAGAACAAATAAATATGAAATAGTTACGTTACAGTAGTCCAAAGATTGCGTCTATATTTAAACATGGCTTAAAGATTTGCATCAGGAACCCACCAGAAAGAGCCATCAGTCAAAAGTATTCAGAAACTACCGTTTATCAATTATCATAGAATAGAAGCAGTGAACTGAATTAAAGAAAATGCACTACAGCTAAGCAGTAAGTATCTTCAAATGGCAACAAACCTTAAAGGAGAAGAATCTAGACTGCCCAGCTGTATCTAATGTGAATAAGAACCGTTTTATTATTGGGAATAGGTAATAGCGAATCACTCTTTTCTATGTGCTAACAATGTCGTAGAATTGCAAATAAGAAACTAACTAAATACATGTTACAGAAGCATATTCGGTTTCCCCATTCAGAAGATTTATTAAATGAAGGAAAAGAAAAAACAAAAATTATGCAGTTCGAGCACCACAATGCAAGGCAGGAAAGTCAAATCTCTCTACATTCTTTTGAAATCAAGGCCATTTACTGCAGCTAAAAAAGCTTACTTTCTTGGCTTTCTCTTCTTTATCAGCAGCATCCTTCCGTTTTTCCTTCTCAGAACCCTGAAAAGAAAGTTATTTCAAACTAATATACAATAAAAAAAAAAAACTAAAGAACTGTAGTAGCATGACTAAAGGAGCACTAACCAACTTAATAAATACATCATTATTGTCTTTTTTACTAGACAGCTGCTGCATGGTCTTAAACTCCTTGTCCACAGTGACCTTCCTTTCCTCACTCTTCAGAGAAACTAGAATCTTTCTCTTCTCTTCAACAACCTTCTCATACTCTTCTAATGTCATCTCCTAAAACAAACAAGAATAATAAAAACAGTGGTAATAATAGAATAAACAAAACAATAGGATAAAGAAAAGACAATTATTCCTTGTTTCAGTTGTGGTAGCAAATGAAAATAAATTCTTTTTCATAAGTATTTACCATACCCTCATATTACACTTTGTAATCCTAACAGGAGATGAGTGACAACTTGGAAATTCAAAAAAAAAAAAAAAACATATTCCATGAAGACTATACCTTATCCTCAGGCTCTTTCTCTTCTGTCTCAAGATTCTCCTTGTTAGCTTCTACAACTTCATCCTCTGTCAACTGCTTTTCAGCAGCATCAACATTTTTCTCCTTTTCAGCAACAGTTTCTTCACCCTCCCTTAATTTACCAATAAAGAAATCAATAGCACTAGTAAAGTAAAAAGAAAAACAACGGTTGCAAAATTACTTTCAATTGTGAATTAGAAACTTACCAAGCAATTTCATCAGAAGCAGCACCCCAATTTCCACGACCAGAACCGTCGCGTTTAAACTCATGGCTAGAAAAAAAACAAAACTATATTACTAAATAAAAAATGAGCAAGACAAAAAACCAGTGGGACAAACATCATCAACTACCAATGTCCAATTGTTCCTCAAAATTTCACATAGATACTAACCCACGACCAGTACCACTGTTGCGGTCGTAACTCCTGGGACGCTCCTCATCGACAGCTTCTCCATTGTTGAATCCACCACGACGAGCACCACGGAAGGAACCACGAGGAGGACCACCATAGCTCCGTCTCTCAGATGCTCTTGCACCATCCCCATCTTCAGAGGGGCGGTATCCTCCAGAGAATCCATTGTTGCTCACTGGATTTTCATTGTGGAATGAATCACGATTAAATCCACCACCACTGCGATTTCCACCGCGCCCAAAGCCTTGTCCACCACCACGACTCCCTCCGCGTCCATAGTCACTCTTTGCCTCCCTCACTACTTACATTAAAAAAAGATTTCACCAAAAGAATTGAACAATACAAACAAAGCTTAGATCCAATATATGCAAGCATAATAAGAAAAATGACAAATGTCCAACGCTCCAATTAAAATAATCCTGTAGGGTGGAGCCAAGGGAAACTTCCACACGTTTATGTTTCCATAACAGAATTGCCATTCCACTCGGATAAAAAAATTTAAACTAACTAATCATGTTGAATCCTTTGCGTTGCCATCTACTATTGAACTCCACACAGAGGAATCAAAAGCAAGAATACCATTAAACCAACACATAAGAAATTGAAAGCCAATAGTCAGTCGTTCAAAATATTGAAAACATCTGTTAATCCATCAAAAGAGGGTATCGTCTACATCAAAAAACAACGACCTCCAATCCATAAGAAAACTACAACTATTTAGAAACCGTGAAGCATTATATGACGAAAAAGAAATAACAAAACGTGTCATTTACTTCGAACAATTCAACTTCTCTAATAAAAAATTAAAACTGATTAATTTACGCTCATAGTTTGTCACGTTTGACATGAATGAATACACAATCCATAACCTCGATAGAAAGAAATTCAATCGATAGGACGAAAACATAAACGAAGACGCAACAGACCAGGCTTACCAGCCTGAGCAGGAGGGAGTGGCTTCGATGGCAACTTAGCGGGCTTAACATTCTGCGCCGCCACAGCCACTCCTTGAACAGCAGGAGCCTCCTTAGGAAGAGCAGCAATGAGCTGCGTAGGGTCCTCGATGTCATTGTCACCCAAAAGATCGAAAGGGTTCGTGGTTGCCATTAAAACACAGCAATTCGAGTCAGAAGCTCAGATTTATAAACCTGCCACAGCAACCACAAAACCCTATAGATTATTCATCTCCATAGCGGAGCAGAAATTCAAGAAGTGGGGAAAATGGCGGAGATCAGAGAAGATGGAGGTTTAGGAAAGCACAGAGGATAGTATGAAAACCCTAGCCAATGCGGCAAAGGAAGGAAAGAGTGGCTAAGCTTATAAACCCTAGGGGGTGCTTCCCTTTTTCTAATTAAATTAAAGAATTTTCCTTTATCAAATTTAATAATATTTTCTTATAAATTACTCCTTCAATCCAACTATTTTTTTTTTTTTTAGCAAATTAACCCTTAAAATTTACAAGTAATAACGAATAAGTCCATAACGTCAAAACGATTATCATCAAATAAATTATATTTTTATCACGTGATCTTCCCTGCTGGTGATTTCTTGATATAAAGAAAAAACTGTTTAGAAAATCAACTTCTAAAACTCGATATTGTCTGTAAAATAGTCTCTTGCACTGAGTATTTCAATTTGTTTTTATTTGAAAGTCGCTAAATTCGCTAAAATCGTTCTAACCATGATTGTCTCTCTCTAGAAATTGCTCAACAGAGAATATCACGTGACAAAAACATGATTTGTTTAACGACAACCCTAATGACGAGACTTAATTGCTAACATTTATAAAAAAAAAAAATGGGGTTATTTGCGTAAGAAAATACAAAATTTAATAAATAATATGAAATTTATCTTAAAATAATTATCAAAATATCAGGTGCAACCAACACCAATAACTTTAGGACCCATTTACTTTTCTTTTATAAGTCCAAAAAATGCTTATTTTAAAATTTTAATAATTATTCTTTAGAAAATAATATTTTTTGAACGATAAATAAATTTTAATGAATTAGAAAATGTAACAATTTTTTTTTTAAAATGTGACAAATTAGATTATAAAATAAAATTATTTTTTTCTATTTTAACCTTTAAATTTTATAATAATTGCATGAATTTAAATTTTTATAACCATCCTGCCAAAACTAAAACTTTTACAAGTTCATTATGCTTTATTGCTTTTGGTTCATTTGGAAAATTACTTTGTTGATCAATCCGACACTTCATTCCACCAAAATGACCAACTAACACGAAGAACGATGCATTGTGTTTTCGAATTTTGATTATTTGATCGACAATGATGAACCCATTGGAATGCCTTTGATGTTCTATATTCGCGTTGATTCCTCGACATAACATTTCGTGTAAGTAAATGTTTTTGTCTTTATTTTATGTTACAAAATTTTTAATAAACATGTTTAAATCCATTATTTAATTCAAAATTTGTGTGACATCTTATCATGTGAAGATAATAAGAGCCCAGTGTGAAGACTCAACCCATATCAGTGGAGATGCATAATCTCACATCATTTAGGTTAGTGAAAAAATAAGATAAATGATTTATATGAAGAGTTCCTCATTCTCCTTAGTGTAATGCGTTTTGGACTAACCTCAAAAATAAAACCGTGCAGGTTTCGACTCAAATCAGATAATTTTATAATAGGAAGACTGAAAATGTTACATTTTTATTAATTAGCGAATAAATTAATCGAGATAATAATAGATGAAGCATATTAATAAATAAATAATATAATCAAAATGGTAGATTAAAATAAAGGTCATTAGCAACGGGAAAGCTGTATTATGGAAGTGATATTAACGGAGTTGCAAGACATGTTACACGGACTCAGTTGAGGGATCTCTCCCTCCTAATGTATTTGGCTAGAACCTTTGTTAACATTGCATCAAACCCAAAAAAACAGTGCTCGTAGCTATACAGAACCGATGCATTTGCAAATTGTTTCGTGACAAGTTTCAAAAAATTATCCAACTCTTTTCATTAGTACCGTAGAGTATTGTGTCAGTTTGTCATATGAAGACTACGACGACCCAATATTCTGTTGATTGTGAAGATTTAGCTCATCCCAGTTGGTGAACAATTCCACATCGCTTGAGAAACTGTGATTTATAAGTAGAGTTTTCCTCCCTACTTAGTACAACACATTTTTTGCTAACTCCAAAAATAAATTCGTACGAGTTCTGACAAAAAACAGACAATATTATATTTGGAGCACCGATGAACTCTACAAATAGTATCATTGTCAATTTTCAATTGGAAGTGTGGCTGACGGAGACGTCAGGGTCCCAAGGGAGGAGATTATGGTGTTGAAATTAATTATATCCACGAGGATTAATAATGTTAATCCTATTATGTGGTTTAATAAATACATTAATTATAGAAAAATGACATGTGTATTAACTGCTTATACCCATATTACGCGTAATTTTTTCCAATGATGGTTAGAGAAATAAATGGAACGTAAAAACGATTTTTGGGTCTTTTAAGCCATAATCTCCATTTTTTGAAATACACCATCCAGAAGGAGATTAGATATTGGTATTAGAACAACCAACACTTAAGCATTAAACGGGAATGACTGGAGGTACACTCGATCACTTAATTCCGCATTATATCTAAATATTTTGAGTTTAACATAATTAGATTGTTTCTACATTTGGTATAAGAGCATGGTTGATAACCTCTGTCATTTCATCAATGAAGATTTTGAAATTATGGCATAAATCTTGTGTGTGTTTTTTTTAATTTTGATGTTAGAAATTTTTGTGGAATTTGATTTCTATTATTTATGGGTTAATTTGACATGATTTTTGTGCAATATTGATAGAAAACCTGTCGGGTTTTCATTCGGGTCGAAATCGGGTCGTTTGGACCCAACTAGAGGTTGAAGATAATGAAATTTTGTACTGGTGCACCATTCTGTGTTGTTGCACCATAGTCGTTTTTGTACCTATACATCATTTTATTTTTTTGCTGTCACACAATATAAAACTGTTATTTCTTTTTAGCAATGTTTTTGTAGTGGCATAATCGTACAATAAAGTTAGTACAGTACGTGATGTCACACAAACAATAACTTTGTCAATTCATATTTTTTTATATTTTTTGGGCATATTATATAAACATTATTGTAAATTAATTTAATGTCGAATGATTCATGTGATTTAGCTAATTAGAGAGTAGCCACATCATCTTTAATTAGGCTAAATGAAATATAAGTATTTAGAATCATATTAAGATATTATTTGTAATTAATTTCATATAATATGATAGATTTTATCCAACAGAAATTTCTATTATGTTTATGTGATTAATTAGAATGAAATATTATATCATATTTCCTAATTTACTCATAGGAGTTAGGAAAATGAACATGATTTAATAGATTTATCATAAAATTATAAATGTATCTGATTGAATTAAATATTTAGCCCACAGGAAAGTTTTATGTAATTAGATGCAAGTTTTTTAAGCATGATTTACGTTGGTGAAACATGATTTATGTTTAGTTGTCTCATTTTAAATTTAAGCATGTGTAATTAAATTTTATGCATTTATGATAACTGGTAGTGTTTCTGATATTAAGTGCGAGATTCCTGAACTTGTGGATGATAATTATAAAGTTTGGAAAGAGAGGATTCTTCTTCATTTAGGATGTTTGGATATTGATGATGCTACAAGGAAAAACGAACCAATCATTGATGATGAGAGTACTCTGAATGATTTAACTCTTCATGAATAATAAGATTGGTCTAACCGTCTCAGTATGATGTTCATAAAGACTAAAATATCTGAGAGTATTCGTGGTTTGATTGAGGAGCATAAGAATGTCAAAGCATTACTGAAGGCGATTGATGAGTAGTTCGCGACTTCTGATAAAACTCTTGTCAGTACCCTTATAATCAAGTTCACATCCACAAGGTTCACTACAATGAAAGGTGTGCGTGAGCCCATCATGAAGCTACAGGACATTGCGGCTCAGCTTAAAAGACTTGAGGTTGAGATGTCCGAGTCTTTCTGGGTGCATTACATACTAGCGACCATTCCATCAACATATTGAGCCTTTAAGATCTCCTATAACACACATAAGGAAAAATAGTCAATTAATGAGCTTATGACCATGTGTGTTCAGGAAGAGAATAGGCTAGCGATGGATTTGGGTGAGAGTGCACTTATAGTTACATATGAGAAAGACCAAAAAAATTCGTAAGTCAAAGGGGTAAGGAAAAATACCGGCAACTGGAGGGATTAAGAAAGACCCGAAGGATAAAAGGTGCTTCTTTTGTAACAAGAAGGGACACATTAAGAAAAGTTGCCCGAAATTTCTGATATGGCTTGAGAAGAAAGGTAACTTGATCTCTTTTGTCTGTTACGAATCTAATGTGGTTGATATTAATTATAACACATGGTGGATTGATTCTGGTTCTACAATCTATGTTTCTAACACCTTGCAGGGTATGCGAAACCTAAAGAAGCCAACGTTAAATGAAGAAGGCATCTATTCAGGAAATGGGATGCAATCACGTGTGGAGGCAATTGGGACATGTTATTTAGTTTTAAGTAGTGTTTTTAATTTGTATTTGGAAAAGGCCTTTTATGTTCATAACTTTTCTATTGAGATACTTTTTCAACTTTTATGGAACATCGTTTGATCTGTTTTATAAATCTAGTAATGTTAGGAGTGGTACATTGTTGAATGGTCTTTTCTCTATTAATTTACAAAATGACATTGCTTATAATATTGTACATGTTCAATCTTGAGTAAAACGTTGTGTTATAAATAAGGATTCCTTTACTTTGTGGCACCGGAGATTGAGACGTATCTCTATTGAAAGGATTAAGAGATTAGTAAAAGATGGAGTACTTGGTACTTTAGATTTTACTGATTTCGATACATCTGTAGATTGCATTAAGGGAAATCAGACCAATAAATACAAGAAAGATGCTACGAGGGGTACAACCATTTTAGAGATCGTCCATTCAGATATTTGTTGTCCTGATATGGATATGCATGGTCCGAAATATTGCATTTCTTTCATTGATGATTACTCGCGATATATGTACATCTACTTTCTTTATTCTAAGGATGAAGTCTTAGACGCCTTGAAGGTTTTCAAGGCAGAAGTAGAGAAATAGTGCGATAAGCAAATTAAGATCGTGAAAACAGATAGAAATGGAGAATATTATGGTAGATACACCGAGAAGGGACAAGAGACTGGTCCATTTGCAAAGTCTCTTCAAGAGCATGAGATTGTGCCCCAATACACTATGTCTGGTTCTCTGGACCAGAATGGTATTGCAGAAAGAAGAAACTGAACATTGATGGACATGGCGCGGAGTATGCAGAGTAACTCTAACCTTCTAAAATTATTGTGAACTGATGCTCTTAAAACAACTGTATATTAAACCGAGTTCCAACCAAAGTTGTCCCAAAAACGCCATTTGAGTTATGGAAAGGTTGGAAACCGAGTTTGCGACATATACGTGTTTGGAGATGTTCGTGTGAAGTAAGAACCTGATGTGATACCACATTGTAAACAGAGAGTTGTCTGGGCTAGTATATATATTGAGTCCAAACCTCTACTCTTAAGTGCGCTTTTGAGAGGAGTAAGGGACTCGATATCATATCAGAACCTATAATCCGCAAGAAAAGAAACTGGACCCAATGACTATTAGTGGGTATTTTATTAGATATCCCGAAAGATCTAAGGGGTACAAATTTCATTGTCCTTCTCACATTACTAGAATTGTGGAATCAAGAAATGCAAAATTTCTTGAGAATGACTTGATCAGTGGGAGCGACCGATCCTGGAACACCGTTTCAAATAAGAATCATTCTGAAGCGCAACCATTGTGCTTAATTAATAGATTGATTGTTATTCACAACAACCCTCGATTCCAACCGGCTGTTGTGAGAACAATCACTCAAATTCTACAAGTTGTTCATAATGAGCTGGTAGATCAGATTGCTCAGGAGTTACCTGAAATAGTCGTGCAACCGGTTGATCAACAAATTCTACTAGATGATGTTGATCCAACATTAAGGAGAGATCTAATAGAGTAAAGAAGTCAAAGATATCTAGTGATTATGTTATGTATCTGCAAGAATCAGATTTTAATGTCGGAGCCGAAAATGATCCTAAAACATTTTCGCAAGCCATAAGTTGTGCGAAATCAAGATTCTGGCATGACGCCATGAAGGATGAGATTGATTCTCTGGTTGTCAATGAAGCCTGAGATTTTGTCACGTTGCCTGATGGTGTAAAAACTATTAGATGCAAATGGGTCAGACAAAGAAAAGCTCAATGGGCAACATTGAAAGATATAAAGCAAGACTCGTTGTTAAAGGATTCACTCAAAGGGAAGAGAATCAACTACAAGGAGACATTCTCTCCTGTATCTAAGAAAGATTCTCTTCGCATAATCATGATATTAGTTGTGCATTTTAATTTAGAGTTGTAACAAATGGATGTGAAAACGACATTTCTCAATGGAGAACTAGAGGAAGAGGTATATATGCAATGACCAGAAGAGTTTTCCTCTAGTAGTGGTGAGCATTTGGTGTGCAAGTTTAAGAAATCCATATATGGATTGAAACAAGCTTCCCATCAATGGTATTTGAAATTCCATGATGTTATCTCTTCGTTTGGTTTTGTAAAAAACGTTATGGATAATTGTATATAGCAAAAGATTAATGAGAGTATGTTTTGTTTCCTTGTTCTGTAAGTGGATGATATTTTACTTGCAGCTAACGACAATGATTTGTTATATGAGGTGAAACAATTTCTCTTTAAGAATTTCGACATGAATGATATGAGTGATACGTCTTATGCCATTGGCATTAAGATATATAAAGACAGAGATATAGGAGTTTTGGGTCTGTCTCAAGAAACCTATATCAATAATATTTTAGAGAGATTTCATATGAAAGATTGTTCACTAAGCGTAGCTCCCGTTGTTAAGGGTGATAAGTTTGGTTTGAACCAATGCCCAAGGTATGATATCGAAAGGGAACAAATGAAAAATATTACATATGCTTCTGCTGTTGGAAGCCTAATGTATACTCAAGTCTGCACAAGATCTGACATTACATTTGTTGTTGGGGTATTGGGAAGATATCAGAGTAATCCAAATTTGGACCATTGGAAGGCTGCAAAGAAAGTAATGAGATACCTTCAAGGAACGAAGGATTACATGCTTATGTTCAGACGGACTGATACTCTAAAGGTGGTGGGCTACTCCGATGCAGACTTGAGATACCTTCAAGGAACGAAGGATTACATGCTTATGTTCAGACGGACTGATACTCTAAAGGTGGTGGGCTACTCCGATGCAGACTTTGCTAGATGTGTTGATTCATGAAAATCGACATCTGGTTATGTTTTCATGCTCGCTGATGGAGCTGTATCGTGGAGGAGTGCGAAGCAGACATTGACTGCTACTTCTACCATGAAGGCTAAGTTTGTATCGTGTTTTGAGACTACTTTGCATGGTGTATGGTTGAAGAGTTTCATTGCTAGGCTTAGGATTGTGGATTCCATCTCTAGACCATTGAAGTTGTTTTGTGACAACTCAATTGCAATCTTTATGACTAAGAATAATAAGAGCGGTAGTCGAAATAAACACATCGACATTGAGTACTTCGCCATTAGAGAACGTGTCAAGGAAAAGAAAATGGTCATTGAGTACATTAGTACTGAATTGATGATTGTCGATCCTTTGACTAAAGGCATGCCACCAAAGAATTTCAAAAATCATGTAGAACGAATGAGACTTGGTTCCGTTTTATGATTTTATTTTGTTGAAAGAACAAATGTTTTAGTGAAACTCT
Source organism: Begonia masoniana (assembly GCA_022432975.1). Taxonomy (NCBI): domain Eukaryota; kingdom Viridiplantae; phylum Streptophyta; class Magnoliopsida; order Cucurbitales; family Begoniaceae; genus Begonia; species Begonia masoniana. The sequence goes on along the minus strand of CM039513.1, from coordinate 27,835,990 downwards.
ACTTGTGATGATTATATGATTTTCTTATTATGCGCATATTGATTATTTTGAGAAATATCTTTAAAGTTTGGACCCAAAATAAACATAGGGTTTATTCATTAAGTTTTATGAGTTATTGTTGAGAAATACAATGCATTGTGATACATGGAATATGATACTCATTTTATTAGAGAATTTATCGCTATGATTCATGTATCATATTTCTCATTGTGATACATGTTTGGATTTATTAACCAAGTAGGAGAATGTTAGAATTAATTATCTCCACGTGGATTAATCATATTATGTGGTTTAATAAATACATTAATTATAGAAAAATGACGTGTATTAACTGTTTATACCCATATTAAGTGTAAATTTTTTCAATGATGGTTAGAAAAATAAACAGAACGTAAAAATGTTTTTTTGGTCTCTAAGTCAGAATCTCTATTTTTTGAAATACACCATTTAGAGGGAGATTATATTGGTTTTAGAAGAACCAAAACTTAAGTATTAAACGAGAATTGCTGGAGGCTCGATCACTTAATTACGCATTAGATTTAAATATTTGGAGTTTATCATGATTAGATCATTTCTACATGTGACAGACCCTATGTGAAGGCAAAGACGACATAAAATTCTGTTGATTGTGAGAGCTCAATTTATACAAGTGGGGTGCATAATCTCACATTGCTTGGAAAAGTGAAAATGAAGTAATTTACAAGTAAAGTTCTTATCCATATTTAATACAATACATTTTAGACTAAATCTAAAAATAAATTTGCAGGAGAGATCTCGTTTAAAATAGTCAATATTACACTTTGAGCGCAGGAAAATGGAAGTTGACAGAACAGTTTGTAGGTGACTTTCAATGCTTCTTGGGTAGTCATAGAAAGCGGAGTTTGGTGGTCGAATGTTTGAGTTTGTTTCTGCTAGGGTCGTCGGAGATTGCCGCCGATGAAAAGGTTGTTGTTGGGGTCGTCGGAGATTGTCGTTATGTCCGGCGAGGGAGACGAGTGTCATGGAAGAGGTCTCATGATGGACCCAAACCCGAGCCCAACCCGGTTATGGACCCTCAGCTGACGTGTCCATTCTGTTAGAAGAGGAGGAAGGAAGCGGATAAAGGCAGCAGAGAGAGGCGTGAGAAGGGGGTGGATGAATATGACTGTTATTTGTTTTTGCTATTTTCTTTTCGTTTTCTTCTTTTCGTTGTAAACGTTCGCCGGCAATACAGTGGAGTTTTCCGATTCTCCGTTGTGAACCTTGGGTTACACAACAAGTGGTATCAGAGCAGCTACGACGGGAGGGATGGCTGAAACGAGAGCAGATTCAGACGAAGAGAATTTGCAGGGGTTCACCGACGAGCTCCATGGATACGAAGAGAATCTGCAGGGGCTCACCGACGAGCTCCAAGGATTGCAAAACGCGATGTCTGATTTAAGCACTCAGGTGGCCACCGCCGGCCAAGCTTTTCAAGATCTGCTAAGTACACAGGACCGCTTCAGGCAACAGCAGGAGGAGATGTTATCCATCCTTACGAAAATGGTTCAATCTCAGACGAGCACCGGAGTACCTCAACCGGTGGTAGCTGACCCTGGTAGGAAATCAGTATCGGCAGGATACTACCCTTCGCGGAGAATCAATAGTCCGATCACTGCCGCGGGAATAGCGCCGATTCTACAGCCATCGAATGAATCTGGGCAGAAACAGTATATAGAAACCTATTTTTGGCGACAACGGCAAGCAAGGGAAGATTCATCTCTAGATTACCAGGCGATTGGAGGTTACCCTAGTAGCAGTCACCCAAGTGGATGTTACAGTAATCAGGCTGCCTCAGGAACTTACGCAAATTATGCTCCTCACCAATATGCAAACTACTCGGCCGATTCTTCTGGTGCATATAGCTCTGGTTCTGCGACTGCAACTTCGCAACATTGTCAGCAGCAATACCAGCAATGGCCAGATTACTACAGTCAAACAGAAGTCAGCTGTGCACCTAAGATGGAGAAGCTCTCTGTTGCTAGCACATCGAATTTAGTGGGCCCAACTTCTGGACTGGCTGGTGGTTATTCAGCACCGAGCAGCCCGCCAAATGCTTCATATCTCCCATCGTGGAGACCAAAATCCAGTTCCTCTGGATTGACTCCAGTGCAGCTTGGTGTAGTAACCGGTGGTAGTGCTGAAGATGCTTTTTGGAAGCCCGGGGCTCCTAATTCCCAAGCGAACCATACTAATATTAAAATCCTCGGTTTGGTTTCTCCGATTGCCTCAGCAATGGCGACTGACGGGTTTCACTTTTCCGATGCGGACGAAGACTTCAACTCTCTAGTATTCGAACAACGTTGCGAGCTTATGGCTGCTCAAACCCAAGAATCCGATCCTGAATTCACCTTCGACCTTCAACCCCAGAAGGCTCATGCTGTTTCTCTGGCTTCTCAACCTTCATATTCTGCTGCGAAGGACGAAATTTCGCAGGGAATGCGAAATCACAAGCTGGGTTTTGTGGAGAATGCTTTGATTGAGTCGTTTCAGTCTGTCAATGGCGTCCGGTTTTCTTCTCTCGAACTGGGCTCTCTTAACTATGGATGCAACGTGGATACACCTCAACACTCTGGTGACGTTAGCAAGAACTTCGAAAATCATTTGAAGGCAGAGATTGTGCCTGGAGTTCTCTTTATTGATGAGGTGCACAAGCTTGATATTGAGTGCTTTTCTTTTCATAATCGCGCACTTGAGAAGGAGATGGCTCCAAGCTTAGTTGTTGCATCCAATAGAGGGATTCCCGTTATCCGAGGAACAAATTACAAGTCACCTCACGGAATCCTTATAGATCTCCTTGATCGGCTTCTCATTATCTCTACTCAACCTTACACAGAAGACGGAATTCAAAAGATTTTAGACATCAGATCTCTGGAAGAAAATGTGGAAATGTCAGAGGAAGCAAAACAGCTGTTGACCACCATTGGCATAGAGGCGTCGCTAAGGTATGCCATCCAGTTGATTACAGCTGCTGCATTGGAGTGTCAAAAGAGGAAGGGTAAGATTGTGGAAATGGAAGACATTAATCGCGTTTATCACATGTTCTTAGATGTGAAGAGATCAACCCATTACTTGGTTGAGTATCAGAGTCAGTACACGTCTAGAGATATGGATGATGAAGAAAATGATCCTTTTTTGGGGAAGGATCTACCAGATGAGTATAACAGGGCTGATTTCAGCATTTTGGCTCTGCTCCAATGGTTGAGTTTGATTCTAATCAAGGTAGCTTTAGGATCCTCCGGGAAGGAAATTCCTTGTGAAGAACAAATTCTAGAAGAAAAAGTGGATCCCGGGAATCCAGCAGATTTTATTGTAAGTTCAGACGTTTTAATTTTTAAGATTCTGAACTATAAATCGACAAGGAAAAAAAAAAAAAAAAAAAGAAGCATCACGGAGGAAGCTTCTTGGACGACCCCAAATGTTACTACTGGGAACAGAGAACAGATACAGAGTGTAATTGAAGATGGGTTAGTTCCTCCTTTAGTTGATCTACTTCTAAATGCCGAGTTTGATATTAAAAAGGAGGCTCCAAAATCACAAGCTGCTAAAGATGGATCGTTGGGTTTTACTCCTGTGTATTGTCCTCGATGCTTTGATCTTGACCTTGGCCATAGAGCTTTGATTCCTCTATTAGCTCAATCGAATGAACATGCTAAAATTTCTATGATGGGAAATGCCACATGGACATTTCATATATTGCTCTTTACTCTTGTCTTCTCTCTTAACTAAGCTTGAAGCTGGGAGGGAATTCTGATTTTCCTTGTATATGGTAAGAGTGTTGCTGTTGAAGTGTTACAGTGTATGAGAGGATGGAGAACTATTGGGCTGGAAACTTTGCCGACGTCAAGCCTAAGAATTCATTGGATGAAGCCTTCAGAGATTGAGGAATTTGTGTTGGTTGGTGTAGAATAAGAACAGTTCGAGATCTGATCTGGGTTCTAATCCTTTAAATTTCTACACCTGGATGATGATGGAGCTTATTGCTTTGGTAGCTCAGATAAGTTTGATAGTATTTACTCTACATGTGTCTAAGAGTGAGAAGCCCGTTTGGCCTATGAGACTGGTTTACTAGATATGGTGTTGGTTGCTTCCTCAGTTTGCTCTTGCTCTTCAGTCGATATTTGTCTGAATCTTTCTGCTGTGGAGACAGGTGACAGACAAGGCTCGCACGTTTGTTTATTGGTCTTGTCTGATTTTCTCTGCAATTGGGTTGTTGGTATGGCTGTGATCGGTATAGCCATTCTATATGCTGCATTTTATGTCTGGCTGGGCATTGGCTCTCTGGTATCCAGTGAAGGGTACTGATTTGCTTCTTGGATATGGTTTTGGAGCTTCTTTTGTTGCCTTATTTGCCCAATTGGGGTGGTGGAATATTTACAAAAGCTGCAGACGTTGGAGCAGACCTTGTTGGACAAGTAGAGCAGGGAATACCGGAGGATGATCCTAGAAATCCAGCTGTCATTGTTGATCTGAACTTGAACTGAAAGCTGACCTGGATTGAGTGAAGCCACACCAAATTGTATTACGAATGATCGCCTTGAAATCAGGCCTCAAATGCTTTGGCGATTTAGGAAATAAACTGCTACAAAATTTACTGATTGGACGACATGTACGGCAAGAAAGTGAGGTGGATTAAGCAGGACACGAGTCGAAAATTGCGGTTTTCGACTGAAACTTGGAGATTTTGCGTAAAACTGAAGGCTGGGTAAGGACAGCGAGATTAGTTGGGAAGGGAAGTCGATGGGAAACGGAGAAGGTGAGGTTGAAGCTATTTCCTCACTAATTTCATGGCTGAGAAGATCACGTACATTTCTATCCTTGAGGACAAGGATATATTAAGGGGGAAGACTGTCATGGAAGAGGTCTCATGATGGACCCAAACCCGAGCCCAACCCGGTTATGGACCCTCAGCTGACGTGTCCATTCTGTTAGAAGAGGAGGAAGGAAGCGGATAAAGGCAGCAGAGAGAGGCGTGAGAAGGGGGTGGATGAATATGACTGTTATTTGTTTTTGCTATTTTCTTTTCGTTTTCTTCTTTTCGTTGTAAACGTTCGCCGGCAATACAGTGGAGTTTTCCGATTCTCCGTTGTGAACCTTGGGTTACACAACAACGAGCATGAGAAAAAGACAGATGATGATGACCAGAGCGTTTAAGAACTTCTCACGCTCGGTTGTACTGAGTCTGCTCAATTCTAAAATTGCTAACATTTGATAATATATAATTAGAATTATTAAAAAATAAATTATAAGATATCGAAACCCACGAGAATCGCTCGAGGATCCAGCCATTTAGAAGAAGACCCACGTCACAAGAGGTGAAGAATTTCATATTTCCGCCATTATTGAGCAAAAAAGAAGAGCTAGAGAAAAGAAATTTGTTATTCATGAGAAGGTGGGAGTTTCTGCAACACCATTAATGGAGGTCGTGTCGTCATCAGGTTGAAGAAAACTGAAAGAAGTTTCAGATAAAATCTGAAAAAAAAAAAACTTACGAGTTTGAGAAACAAACTGTAAAGAAAGTAACTTAATTTATTTCTCTTAATTTCTATCAGCTGTTGGAAACAGTTTCTACAAACCATATTGATTTCAAGCAACAGCATTCGCCAAGAACATAGAAAAAGTTCATGGAGAAAAAGTTCGTCAGTCTGTTTCTACCAATATTTTCTGCAGAAGTTTGACTGAAATATGCTGTTTTTAATTTTGATTTTGAGGAAAGTACAGAGATTTCTCGGCTTCTGAAGCGTGTTCTTGGGTTTTCGGAGAAGAAAATGATGTTGAAGAAGGAAGATTCGAAGGTTGCCATTATATGCGTCATCTTCCTGGTTTCTCTTCTCATATTCGAGTTCACTCCGTCCTCCATTTTTTCTGATTTCTTGCCGTTCAATTTATCTCTAGGTATTTTTGTTGACATATCAATGTTTTAATTGCTGTTTTGGAGCCTGAAATCGTCTAATTTAAACTCAGAAATCGATAATTTCTTGCGCAGAGATCAGGCCGAAGCCGACGGTGGACCGGCCTCCACCGCCACCTTCGCCGGACCTACCGTCGGACGAAGTAAGATGTGATCGGAGCAACCGGTTTTACGACGTCTGTTCGATCAACGTTCCAACCGTATTGGATTCCACCCTCTCAACGTTATACGTCGCCGATCCTAAAGAAAAGCAGAGCCCACAGATTCTGATGGAGAAAGTCCGGCCGTACCCTAGAAAGTTTGAGAATCGGACCATGTCCACGATCGACGTGGTCAGAATAGTCGCCGGCCCACCTGCCTCAAGATGCAAAATCGGACACAGACACAGTAAGTCGGCGATTGTGTATAGCGCCGGCGGGTTCACCGGGAACTTCTTCCATGATTTCAACGACGGCTTCGTCCCGCTCTTCGTCACTGTAAATTCCCTGCATTTCAACGATGAAGACGTCATCCTCGTCGTGGAGAACGTTCCTGAATGGTGGGTTCGTAAATACTCCGACATTCTGAAAAAGTTTTCGAAACATCCGATTATAAACCTCGACACTGATCAATCCGCCCACTGTTTTCCTTCTGCCACCGTCGGCCTCATTTCCCATGGATATATGACGATAGACCCAAACCTGATTCCGAATTCCAAATCATTCCTCCATTTCCGATCGTTTCTAGGCGAAATTTACGACCACAAACCGCCGCCAGCGACTGTTCCCGGGCGGTCGACATCGAAGCCGCGGCTGATTCTCGTCGCCCGGAAATCCAGCTCGGGTCGAGCATTCACGAACCAGAACGAGCTGAAGAAAGAAGTGGAGGAGCTGGGGTTCGAGGTAGTCCTCTTCGACCCAACCTCCCGAACGACATTAAAGGAATCTTATGGATTACTCAATTCGAGCCACGCGATGATCGGAATTCACGGCGCAGGGCTCACCCACTTCCTCTTCATGCGCCCTGGATCGGCGTTCTTGCAGGTGGTACCAATCGGCGTCAATTGGTTAGCCGAGGTTTCTTTCGGCTCTCCGGCGAGGCAGATGGGGCTAAAGTACGTAGAATACAGAATTGGGTACAACGAAAGCACCTTGTCGGAGAAATACAGGGAGGAAGATCCGGTGATCAGGAATGCGCCGGCGTTCAGAGGGGAGAACTGGATGACGAGCAACGTCAATATTTACTTGAGGCAACAAGGCGTCAAATTGAACATGTCCAGGTTTAGAGGGTACCTCCAAGAAGTTTATGCCAATGCCAAGAAGTTCATGGAAAATCAGGGGTAATTTTGACATTTCCATAGCTAACGTGACATTTTTTACGTAACCAAGAAACAAAGACAACGATCATGCAAGATAGAAATAACGATCATGTAAATGTGAATCGATCATTTTATTAATCAGCAAACTTCATTGAATTTATAAAAGTAACATTTTGAATATCGTTGAGACATTATTACTTGTAATTTTATTCGTTATCGAAGTGCAATGTAGTCTATGTACTTAGAGGTTAGAGACAATTCACGTCCTCCAACAATTTTTCGTACAAAATCTGGATTGAACTTTAAATCAAGTGCAAAAAATAGATCAAACAAATTTTTCGTGCAAAACATGGCTCAAAGTATCGAAAATGGACAAAAAATAAATTCGCGACAAACCGATATACCCTCACGGAGAGTTTTCTGAAGGAGAACAATTTGTTACGTGCGAAGAACGACAAACCGTTCTCACTGAGTGGGCACTTATGAGGGTGAATACTCCCCACGCACAGTGAGAACGGCACGGTAAAATTGTTTTACATGCAAAAAGCGTGACTTAGATTGTTTTTATCCATGAATAAGAGTCGGACATTATTGTTACTGGTTTAAGTACGCTATATTAAAATATGACGTCATTTTATGAAACGACGTCATTTATGAAACCACAAGAGAGTACACGTCACTCAAACCCAAATGGAATTCCAAGTCTCAAGCGTCCAATCCAATCACTGCTCGAGCCACTTCTATGGCTGACTGTATTTCCTCTTCGTCTCATCTTTGTCTGCTACATTGGAAGCCTCTCGGCTCAACTTCCGTTCGTTTTTACGATGCCGAATCTATCCCTATTCTCCGGCCGATCAGTTATTTCTATTGTCACCGTCATTTGTACGTTTCTGCTCATGCTCTCTTTTTTTTTTTTTTTTTTTGCTTGCCTGAAAACTCCTGTTCGTCGCTGTCGTTTGGGAGTTCGATATGGAGTTTTGATCGTTAAATCGCTTGAAATTATTCTTTGCTTGGATTCAATGACCGAAAACAAAAAATGAATAACAGAGAAAGGATTTTCAGAGCAGCTTTTCAGTTGGGTTATTTTGTGGGTTTATCTCAGGTTTGCTTAAGGTAGCAGTGGGCGATGAAGGGTTTTGCTCTGCGCCGTCGATTGTCTCCTTGGAGGATGACTCGAAATCCATGTATTGGAAAGTTAATAATCCCACACTTTCTCCGTTACATCTTCAAGGTTCGGAATCAATTTTATTTTCTCGTTTATTCATCTGTTAATCTTTTAGAAAATGAATGTTACTGGGTTTGGAGAAATGGTATCGGAGGGAAACGATTATGTTATTTTGAAAATTGTTGTAAACTCTAAGCACAAATCAATTCACAGAAAAATATCTGTAGTTTTATTAGAAAGAAACAGTTGGCTTATATAAGCCTTACAATGAAACAAAATGGAAAACAAACAGCCCACGTTTTTACTGGTTCTAATAACGTGGTAAATGGCTAAGGAATTGGTTAGACTCTACCTACATGTCCTAAATAATAGGATTTATTAACTGAATGAACTTTGACAAATTCAACTTGACCCCAACAATTCCTTCCCTAAACTGATTGCAGTAATGCTTTCAGTTTATTCGTGGTACCACACATACACCCATTAGCTCTCGTAGCTTCAAGAACATATCCAGCTTGAGTGGTTTTGTCATAATGTCTGCAACTTGTTCTTGGGTGACACAGTGCTTCAGCTCAATAACTCCATCTCTAGTCAAATCACGCAAGAAATGAAACCTTACATCAATGTGTTTGCTGCGTCCATGCATGACTGGGTTCTTGGATAGCTTAATGGTAGAACTGTTGTCACATAACACAGTAGTACACTTGTCTTGAGAATGACCCAGCTTCTCCAATACTCTCCTCATCCACACCCCTTGACAAGCACAAGATGCAGCTGCCACAAACTCTGCTTCAATAGTGGACAAAGTAACTACAGGTTGTTTTTTTGAGGACCAGGACACAGCTCCTTCACTGAGTAGAAACACATAACCAGACGTGCTTTTCCTGTCATCTACATCTCCTGCATAATCACTATCTGTATATGCCATCAATTCTCCACTACCCTCCTTTGGATAAAAAACTCCCAAGTCCATGGTACCTTTCAAGTATCTTAACACCCTTTTTGCAGCTTGCAAATGCAACTCAGTTGAACTTGTCATGAATCTGCTAATGAGACACACCACATACATCAAGTCTGGCCTTGTTGCAGTTAAATACATAAGACTTCCAACCAATTGTTTGTACATAGTAGCATTCACCTTGGCTCCTTTTTCATTCTTCATTAATCTAACACCAGGAACAATGGGATTCTTCACACTGTTACTCTTCTCCATCTTAAACCTCTTCAAAACTTCTTTTGCATACTTTCTTTGACAGATATAAATGCCTTCAGGATTTTGTAAAACTTCCACACCGAGAAAGTATTTCATCTTTCCCAAATCAATCATATCAAATTCAAGTTTCATAGAATTTTCGAACTTAACAAACATACTCTCATCATTACCAGTAAAAATTAGATCATCAACATATAAGCTAGCAATCAAAATTTTACCTCCATCTCCTGGTTTTATGAATAAGGTGTGTTCACAGCTGCACCTCTCAAATCCTTCTTTGACAAAGTATGCTTCAATTCGGCTGTACCATGCACGAGGGGCTTGTTTAAGGCCATACAATGCATTTTTCAATTTGTACACCTTATACTCTTCACCTTTCTTTTCATAACCCTGTGGTTGCTCGACAAACACTGCTTCATTTAGCTCTCCATGTAAGAAAGCGCTTTTAACGTCAAGCTGATACACGTTCCAACCATTTCGAGCTGCTACAGCAATTACCATTCGAATCGTATCCCACCGAGCCACGGGCGCAAACACCTCAGTATAATCTATGCCATGTTGCTGTGCATACCCTTTTGCCACCAATCGAGCTTTACACTTGTCAATCTCGCCATTTTCATTTAGTTTGGTTTTGAAAACCCATTTTACTCCAATCTTTTTCATTCCTTTAGGCAAATCTGTCAACTCCCAAGTCCCATTTCTTTCAATAGCTTCTATCTCCAAGTCCATGGCAGCTCTCCACTTGGAACTCTGAATAGCTTCTTCAAATGTAGTTGGATCTGTAGTTGAGATAAACAGAACCAAATTGTTTTGCTCAATTTCTTCTTCTGAAAATTCTCTCCCACTCACATAATCTTCCATCCAGAATGGTACTCTTCTGTTCCTCCCTTCTGGTGAGATTTCTTCAGGTGTTATAGAATTCTCTCCAGGTGACTCATCTACTCTTCTGTTCCTCCCTTCTGGTGAGATTTCTTCAAATGTTATAGAATTCTCTCCAGGTGACTCATCTGAAGATCTAGCCTCTCCTCCTTCTTCAGATTCTTCTTCACTTTGATCATCTTCACTTTCTTCTTCATTACTATCTCCCCACTCAAGAATATCAAGTCTTGCTTCTTCTTTACTTCTCCCCCAATTCCAGCACTCATTTTCTTCAAAAACCACATCTCTACTTACAACTATCTTCTTGGATGCTGGATCATAAAGTCTATATGCTTTGGACTCTTCACTTATTCCTAGCAGCACACACTGAAAACTTTTATCATCCAGCTTCTTTCTTTTATTGTCTGGCACATGAACATGGCCAATGCATCCAAAAACCTGAAAATAATCAACATTGGGTTTGACACCACTCCAAGCCTCTTCAGGAGTCATGTCTTTCACTGCCAATGTAGGACTTCTATTGAGCACATGTGCTGTCCAATGCACTGCTTCTGGCCAGAAATTTTTCGGAACTTGCTTCTCTGATAACATACTTCTAACCATGTTCATGATTGTCCTATTCTTGCGCTCAGCTACTCCATTTTGTTGGGGAGTATAAGCTGCAGTGAGCTGCCTGCTAATACCATTAGCTTTACAAAAGGCATTGAACTCATGAGATGTGAACTCTCCACCCCTATCTGTGCGTAGACAACAAGTAGAAGCTCCTGTCTCTTTTTCAACAAGATTTTTGTAACTCTTGAAGATAGTAAAAGCTTCAGATTTTTCAGTAAGAAAATATATCCGCACCTTACGACTGTAATCATCAATAAAGCTTATGAAATACCTCTTCTTACTATTGGAGACAGGTTTAATGGGTCCGCATATGTCCGCATGTACCAACTGCAATCTTTGTGATGCTCTCCATGAACTCCTCTTTGGAATTGCATCCCTGTGTTGCTTTCCCACCGTGCAATCAGTGCATATTTTGGATGGTGTCTTCAATTGTGGTAACCCTCTCACCATTTGCTTATATTGTAATGTTCTCAGACCCTTGAAACTTAGATGCCCATATCTGCAGTGCCAAAGATGAGTGTTGTCTTCAAGAATTGTTTGGAAGCAAATGGGAGCTTTCGGTAGAATTTTTGCAAGCAGTATGAACATCCTGTTTGCAGACATTGCTGTTTGCATAATAAGCCCTTTCTTAGGATGATAGACTTTACATACTCCATGTTGTATCAAAATAGCTACACCTCTTTCTTGCAATTGTCCAACACTTAATAGGTTATTTTTCAACTCAGGTATATAGAAAACATCAGTGATTACTTGAGTAACTCCAGCAATTTGCATCCTTATGTTACCCTTTCCCAACACGGCCATCTTGGAATTATTCCCGAGCATTACGGATTGCCGAAATTCCTCATCAAGATCTGAGAACCACTTCTTATTTGCATACATATGATTGCTATACCCTGAATCAAGGAACCAGATATCTTCTCTCCTTGTTTGATTAAGTTCCACATATGACATCAACAACATTTCTTCTTTCTCCTCAAACTCAGCATAATTCGCTTCCTTCTCCCATTTAGGACACTCATATTGAAAGTGCCCTAATTGATGACACTTATAACACTCAACTATAGCCTTGTTGAATGCTTGTCTGCCTCTTCCTCGAGAAACTCCACGAGTTCGATCGCCTCCTCTTCCACCAACTCTATTATCATAGGTAACCTTTAATGCCTGCTCATCTCCTCCATGCCCATTCATCCTCTGCTCATGTACCAGCAAGCTACTCTGCAACTCATCAATAGTTAAGATGTCTAAGTTATTAGACTCTTCCATTGAACACACAACATAGTCGAACCTTGAGGTCATTGATCTTAGGATCTTTTCAATGATCACCACTTGCTCCATGTTTTCACCATGAATCTTCATCTTGTTTGCTATGATGAGTGTTCGAGCAAAGTACGCATCAACACTTTCACCCTCTTTCATCTGTAGAACCTCAAACTCCTTCCGAAGAGCTTGGAGCTGTGCTCTTTTGACTCTTGTAGAACCTTGGTACTTCTGCTTCATAGAGTCCCAGATGTGCTTGGCAGTGTCTCTGTTGAGGATTGTCTCCATAATGGTTCGATCAATGGCTTGGAATAGATAATTCTTGACCTTCAAGTCTTTCAGCTTCTGGTCCACAATTGATTTTTGTTGTGCTTCAGTAAGCTCCACTCCTTCTGCTGCAGCAGGGATTCCATTCTCCACCAAACTCCAATATTCTTTTGAGCGAAGAAAATTTTCCATAAGCATGGACCAATGATCATAATGGCCATCAAACTTAGGAATTGCAGGTTGAACGAAGTTATTTTCAGCTGCCATACTTCAATTCTCACTCTTTCTCTTCTTAAGAAACTGCGGTTTCTTCACAATCAAGCCTTGTGATAGGGCTCTGATACCAGATTGTTGTATACTCTAAGCACAAATCAATTCACAGAAAAATATCTGTAGTTTTATTAGAAAGAAACAGTTGGCTTATATGAGCCTTACAATGAAACAAAATGGAAAACAAACAGCCCACGTTTTTACTGGTTCTAATAACGTGGTAAATGGCTAAGGAAATGGTTAGACTCTACCTACATGTCCTAAATAATAGGATTTATTAACTGAATGAACTTTGACAAATTCAACTTGACCCCAACAAAAATAACTGTGCATAAAATTTCTTCAAATTTTTTGCTGTCTCAGGGAAGTAGAAATGTTCTATCTTGGTAATTCATGGAGAAACATAGTACTGTAAATTGTTTTATTTTTTCCACTGTTTGTCTCTTTAGTGAAAGAAATTTTTTTGGAGGTTAAGTGGGGACTTGTTTTCTTTTCATTGATATTATCATTTAATCTAACTCATGATAAAATTGAATAGAGATTAAATATTACTCTATTGTCATGTTGAAGAAAATGAACAGAAAAAATCATCCCCAAAACAATCATTTCATCTTCTTTTATTTGAACTCTGCCTTTTTTTGTGCCTATTCATTGGTAATGGATGAACACAATATGTTTTACCTTTATTTTATCCACGACGATGCGGCACTGTTTGATTTGGATATTTTCTCGCATTTCATATGGTTAGGAGCTAATAAAATGAAAATGAAAATGAAAATGGGTTATTATGAATCAAAATAAATATGAAGTCAAGCATATCAAATTTTTTAGTTGAAACTTTCTTGTTTTGTTCAAACTAAATCTGTCAAACAATTTTTGAATAGTTTTTCACTGATTTGTTCTAACATAATTGACTAATTTAAAGCTACCAAAAAGATGTTTAGCTTCAGGAGATTTGTATTTGTTTTCTTTTCAGATTTACCAGGTTTCACGCGCAGCATTTACAAAAGGGATCATTCCTTAATAACTCCCGAAAGCCATGTATTTAGCCCTCTGCCTGATTGGTAAATTTGACTTTCCATTTCCATCAAATTTATGAAGTTTGATTTTTTTTTTTTAACTGTTACTGAGATTACTACTTTCTTTCACAGGACTAACACATTGGGGGCTTATTTGATTACTCCTGCAATGGGCTCAAACTTTGCAATGTACCTAGCAAAGATGGGAGGTTTGATTAAATTAACAAAGCTTATTTTTGAGTATCATCTTTTACTGCCTTGTGAAATGAAGTCTTTCAACTATTGATATATCCTTATTTTACTCAGACAATTCAAAATCAGGACTGCCCCCATCTGGAGTGGAGAGGTATGGACTTTAAAATTGTTTTTTCAGTCTTCTTCTTTGCTAATCATGTTCTCATTTTTAATAATTAGGTTTATATAAACATCTGAAATGTTTTAAGCTTTTTTTCCTCTTCTGTTTATGCATTCTTCATCTTAGGTTCGTGTTTGTGGTTCAAGGTGCGATACAACTAACTAATACTTCTGACAAAAGTAAAAAACTAATGGTAAGGAAAATTAATTTGCAATTGAATTCTTTTTGGTTAAGAATTCTAGTTGTTGTATTTTTTTATTACTCTTTAAATTCAACGAATTATGCTCGAAGTATATCTTTCCGCTTGTATTATATGGGTCAAACATTGTCAATTGCAATAATTACACCCTAAACCAATGTCCATAATGAAATGTCAACCTTTGTTCAACTCAGATTAAGTTTTTTAATTAAAATGTGTCTTATTATCCAAATTTTACTTTTATTATTCGTAAAAGAAATATTTTTTCCCACTCAAAGTTTTTTTTGATTTTTTTAGGAGTAAACAATTTTATTGCTGTTACCTTTTGTTCTGTTTGAATTTGTTTAAGTCTTGTTTGGGGACGAGTTTCATATCAAGGATTTTGTTTGTTAATTTGTTTAATAATTTACCATTTTTTTTGTTATATGGGATGCTTGTATTACTGTGCAAATGAAATTATGTTATAAATTTTTACTACAAATTGTTCAATCGCACATTTAAATAGAAAGAAAATCACATCTACATAAGTTTGATGTACAAGCACCATCATAAGAAGCAAATATAATTCTCTCACAACTTGCCCAATGACATAATTATTGAGGAAACAACACCTCCATTTACAACGCTAACTCGGTCTAGTAACACTAACCAATCCAATCAGACAAAAATAATGACAAATAACAAACTAATATACTCCTGACAAAATTTTATCATGAAATTTAATGACTAAAGGCTCATTAGTTACTCTATAATGGGTTTGTCATTTTACTCGCCGTCATTAGCTTTGAGCTGTGCCCATTGTAGTTCCCAAGATTTGTCGATTCCCCAGATAGTCTTTGTAAAGAAACTTGGCTGATTATTTAGAGTTTGATTTGTGTGAGGGTTATTTTACGGGTGAAAGATGTTTAGAGTTTGGGGAAAAGGAAATAGGTGTTTAAAATGAGTGGTATGTGAAATTTTTTCAAATGGGAAATATGTCGGATTACAAGGTTATTAGAATTGGTTACATTTTGGTGAGTTGGAGGGAAAACAGGAGTCACAGTGTCTAGTGATTTGATGAGACAGATGGAGAGTGAGACAGAAAATTGGGCAAGGTGGTAATGCTCTTATAATTTGTGTATTTATGTTCAATGAAAGTTTGAAGCCCTATATTATGCCTAAAATGCAGGTGGATTCTTATGCTTATATGCCTAGTAAGTTTGACCATACTCTCACTTGTGATAAATCTGCAACTCTGGTCATATTTGAGAGAAGGTTAGTTTTCCTTTGACAAAAAACATAATTTGGCTTGTAATGCTAGCTAGGATCTGTGCTTTTAGTTGTCATAAGTTGTTAAGAGTTTTGTTGCTTCCAGGTATGATATTCTGTCGCCTAATCATTTTACTCATCATATTGTTGGTTCAACAGACGAGCAGCCGCTCCTTGAAACTCCAGGGGAGGCAAGGCTTGAAGTTTTTTGATTCATAATTTCTTAACCGAATGAAAGTATAATTTTAGAAAAATGGTCAGTGAAGTTTTTAACTTTTTTGATTACCAGGTATTTGAACTGAGGAAACTTCTTCCCATGTCTATGCCATTTGACTTTAATGTCCATGTAAGACATGAGTTATACTCAGATTCATTCTTGTTTTAGCCATGTCCTTTCCTAGTACTTCAACTAATTCCTTTGTTGCAGATCATGGATTTCCAACCAGGAGAGTTTCTTGTCGTTAAGGTATTTGTTGATTTCTCAATTTCAATTTTCTCTCTCTCTCTCTCTCTCTAAGCTTTGTCGACTAGTTCGTCAAACCCGTGATCTTGCAATTGTTCTTGTTTTCTGTGGTGGATAGGAGGTTCATTATAATCAGCACGGTTTATTGCTGCTGGAGGGGCAAGGTATCTATCGCTTAGGAGATAGCTGGTAAGCATTTCTTCATAAACAGAAGCAATTAGGCGTTACACAGACATTTTTTCAGTCGATACAATTATTGGTTCGAGAATTCGAAAACCAATATTTATGTTCAACCTTGTATGGTTACAGAAATCCTTTTTTCGTCTATCGAAAAAGCTTGTTCCTTCTTCTCTAGTTGTCGGCCTTTTTGGCCACTGAAAGATCTAAACTGGCTGCCACCATGTTTAGTTTGCTATGTGCACGCCATATCTAATCGAGCTAACCCAGTCATCCGGGTTAAGAAGATACGAAAATGCGTAGCTACACTCCATATAGCCTTGTTTAAGACGGGAGAGGGAATACGAATATGGAGTTAGCCATCGAGTTTCATAGTTGACCCGACGATCTGATCTTTTGTGCAGGCTTACTCATGGAAATAGTTGGTTTCTTTGAAACAGGTACCCTGTTCAAGCCGGGGACGTGATTTGGATGGCGCCCTTCGTGCCTCAGTGGTAGATCATTCGATACATCACTAAACACTTTGTTTCCCACGAAAAACACGTTTTAATTTAATAAACTTTCGTTTTACAGGTATGCAGCTCTAGGCAAAACCCGGACGCGATATCTGTTGTACAAGGACATGAATCGGAATCCTCTTTGATTGTCTAATTGCGCTAAATCACAACTGGACTTGGATTCGACCGGTCGATAAATGGTGAAAATGGAGTCGAATCATTAATTGAATGTAACTAAGCTAACAAGTGTAGAAGAGCTCTCTACAAGTGCTTCCTTAATTTATAATGATAATATAATTCAGTGTAAAATTCCAAAAACTATTTTAATAAATAAAACAATCATGGCAAAAATACTTTTTTTTAAATTTTCTAATATAAGCAGTTTTTTTATATGGGTCAGACTTGGGTCCATAACTGTGAAAACCTTTTTATCTAAAGACTATACAACGAGAGAAGTAGTTTTGTAAAAATTATAAAGCAAAACCATTGAATAAAACATTAATTGTTAAAATGGTTTTTTTTTTTTTTTTAATTTTCTTAGTTAAGCAGTTTTTTGAAGTAGTTTTTGTATATGGGCCAGAGTTGGGCCCATAACTGTGATGACCTTTCTCTAAAGACAAACCCGTATAAGGAGGTAAGACGCTCCATTTCTTTTCTTCCTCAAAGCTTCTGGTCTAAGCCCTAGTTCTGTTATTCTCCCACCAGTAAAGCGGTGAATTTTGGAAAGAAGTGAGAAAAGAGTCGGAAAAGCGATGGCTACGCTAGACGAAAGCCCTTCAACTAAAAGGTGGCTTCCTCTCGAAGCTAATCCTGATGTTATGAATCAGGTAACGCCATTTTTTTTTACTCGGTTACGCGTACTTTGAGATACTTTGTTTTGCAATGGCACTTGATTTCTGTTTGGATTCTAGAAAATTTTGGAAACAAGAGGAAAAGAAATCATTTGTTTGGAGATTTTGGTATTGCCGTTTTGCATGTCGCTTGTTTACTGGAAATCTTGTAGAGATTATCATATGCTCTCTTCATTTTGTTTGAATTTTCTAAATTATGTATTTATCTGTTTTTTCCCTTGAAATCGAAAATGAGTTGCAGCTGTATGAGAGATTGATGTGAATGATTGAACTTATTTCCGTTAGATAGAAATATTTTGTGCTCAAGTTTCACTCTCTCTCTCTCACTCGTTGAATTTAAATTGAGAAAGAACTCGAAATGGATGAGAGAAAATAAAACATTTGACTTTTACATGTTTCAGATTAATTACATTTTCACTTGAATTGTTAACTATGAAGTCCGTAAAAATGATCGTCCGACCAGTGGCTTATATTTCCACATTCGAAAAATAAGCTTAAATCCTTAAGTTTTGGAGACTTGAGTCAGTTTGGGGTCTTTTTAGGTTAAATTGTTTTAGAGTCTTAAATGCGCGTGAATGTAGTTGACAAATCGTACATCATCTTTCTCAATTTTGTCAACAGTTTCTCTGGGGTCTTGGTCTGCCAGAAGACGGGGCAGAGTGCTGCGATGTGTATGGCTTTGATGACGAACTCTTGGAAATGGTTCCAAAGCCTGTACTTGCTGTATTATTTCTTTATCCAATAACACAGCAGGTTCATATTGATTAAATCTCTTGAATGTGTTTATGTCGTTCCTTTTTTGTATAATGCAAACATGAAGCAACTTCTCTTTCTCATATTAAAAAGTTTCAAATGATGCCAGAGTGAAGAAGAAAGATTACAGCAGGAGAATGTAAAGAGGGTGAGTACTATGCAAGTAAATTAATCTTATTTAATTTCTGTACGCACCTCTAGGTATTGGATATTCTCAATTATTTCCATTTTTTTATTATTATTTTTAAACAGACTCTCCTTACAATTGTAGCAGCACGGTAGTGTTTAGTTATGTATTTCATAATTACTTTCTGTATCTCCCCTCAGTGAGGATATTAGAGGCAAGCTGGTATAATTGGTGAACGGTAGTATTGGTTCAATGATGAATGAAGAAAAAGGACATTTATTTAAACATGTATTTTTTCAATGCTTTGGATAAAAGTATGGAATTAATACTCTCTTTGCTACATTACATTTATTTGTATTCGATTTGAGGAAAGAATGCAAACATTTATTGTTTTCTTATCGTAGATAATTTATTACTGTAGGAGGTGAGTGATAGAGTTTATTTCATGAAACAAACTGTTGGCAATGCTTGTGGAACTATTGGGCTCCTTCATGCATTGGGAACATTACTTCGGAAATAAAACTTTGTAAGTTTAGTCCTTTTTTTTTCAGATTGAGTTTTGATATCATCTTTCCAGGATTTATACTTGTTTCTCCTGAAGAACTTCTCAACAAAACATTTATTCATGGTATAAAGTTACTGCTAGTTGATCAATGTAGAGACATTTTTTGGGCACTTCGCTGAGAAAAAATAAATTTGGAGAGGTGTGGCTGCTCTGCCATTACTGTACAGTAGGACTTCAGTATCCTTTTTTTTTGTATGAATAATTTATTTTGTATTAATTCTATAAAATTTAGGCTCTTTCCCCTACATGACTTTGTTTCATCTTTCAAATGATTCACGTGTTTTTGAGAGTGCTTCCAACAAAAAATTTCTTCATGAATAAGTATCTGTGCGACTACCATCCGCCCATAAAATCATGTACAATTTTTAGTCATTTCTACATGATTCGTGATTAGTTTAATTTGACAGCCGTATAGGCATATGATGTTTGTTTATAACAATATTAATGAAAATTTTTGATCTAACTTTTTTTTAGTTGTCTCAAGTGGAAGGATCATTCTTGGTACGTTCTTCAAAACCTGCAAACTGGATCCATGGAGGGCCTTTTTCTCTTCCCTCTTATTAAAATTATATTAAAAATATATTAAAAATGAGAAAAATCATAGTCTCTTCTGTTTCTGTGTTGTTTTATATCTTATAATTATTCATATCCGCACTCACTGCTTGTGTCGTCATCCAATTCTTCAGCGTCAGCCTATTTAGAGACAGACAGGGAATGGAAGTTCGCTCATTCTGTAGCAGCTAACCGTGGCGATACGAGGTGAAAATTGGTTTATGTGAATTCATGCTCACTATTTTGTCATGATTCGTCCTC